>BHDV01012511.1:214050-232020 GCA_005406045.1 Adoxophyes honmai
CTGACATTTAACAGGAAATATGTAAACCATTAGATCTTGCAACCTTCAATTCCGTCTCCCTTTGGAATACCTCGCCTTAAGTACAAGTAGCTACCTAGTACCTAACTAAGTTTACACATGATTTTACAAAATATCAAATACTCACGTATGGTTATTAAAGAGAAAGAGGGCAGCGTCTTAAAGTGTTCGTCTTCTTTTTTCATCGCGTCTACTTCGTTTTGGATAGATTTGTCATTATCTTCTAAACCTCTTAGGTATGCAATTAGCTTGACAGCTTGCTGTAAAATGCAAGATGATACAGATAGTTTAACTCATTTGTGCGCGCGGCGCTATGTGTGCGTGCGCTTGTAAATACATAGATTTCATTTGTATGCAGTGGCATTGCAGTTTGTATGCATTACAGTAGCAGTGACATGAAATATGTGTATCTATCTACAAGCGCGCGCACACATAGCACCGCGCGCACAACTGAGTTGAACTATTCTATATTTACGCTAACTTCAGATAGTGCTATAATATATGTATGTCGAAGGCGGATTGTATAATCCGCCGTTTTACGTAACGCCTAGCCGTTTTGCAAAACAGCGCCGTTTTGTAATGCGGCGGCTCAACGTTTATAAACATGTACATTATTTTAGTGGAGTATTAAAAAGTTGACTAGATGATTGAGATGTTTTTTTTCTACTGTCATTCTATCATGTACTTCGTATTTAGGGTCTCTTTGCAGAACAGGCCATATCTTTTCACTGCTCGGATTGAGATGTTTTTTGCAACTTTAGGGGACCCAAATTTAAACAACTACGTTATGTAAATATCGTTAGTTCATCAACCTCAGGAGCTGTATGTGACAATTAATGCGTTATACATTGAACTTACCTCGTACTCTCCAATCTTCACTAAATAACCAGGAGATTCTGGACACTTCAGCATCAGAAGAAAGGACAGCACAGGCAAGCCAACAACCACGTACAGCACCGTGTGGTAATCCAGGTAGGCGCCTATCACATACATCAAGAAGATGCCCAAATTGTGGAAGAAGATGAGGAGAGACCCCAAAAGACCTGAAACAGACAATGAAGAGAGAGTCCGACTCGTACGGTTGAACTAATTGATTTCCGACACATCGCAGAATGTTGTCACAATAGGGGTTTGGGTCCCGGGACGTCTTGGGTCTCGAAGTCCTGAAATTTTTCGTAATTTTAGTTGTCTCGATTCCCAGGACTCAAGAGAACAAAAATCTCAAAGCCCCCGGAATTCCCGGGACTTTGACTGTAGGCTGTCTCGTGTCCCGGGACTTTGAAGTTGTCGGGAATTCCTAAATCCTAGTCACAATCAATGTAATCTAGCAAAGCAAACAGAAGCAATACCTCTGATGTCATCTTGGCTGATCTCTTTGGTGTACATCGGGACGGCGTTGAAGCAGCCGCCGGCGGCGATGCCGCAGCACACCCGGGCTATGATCAGGGTTGTGGGCGTTGGCGAGATCAACTTGAGGAGCCAGCTCATCTGAAAAAAGGACATTACATATACATAAACGTTACTCTTTTCATCCAGCGGGGTAAGCACACCCAACAGAAGCTACGCTTCTATTTTGCGACAAATAAGAAATTGTTATCAAATGAATAATGTTGCTAAAGTCAACTTTCAAGTCGACAGACACGACGATTAAAGATTATCAACCTTATGCTGATAGTCCACATTCATAATTATGTGGTTGACTAATTATACTTCTCTGGATACAACAGTAGAACAAAAACTACGCAAATAAAAAATCCCTAAGAGACAGAGAGAGAGAGAGAGAGAGAGAGAGAGAGAGAGAGAGTTCCGGGGTTAGAAGTGTTATTCACGCACAAATTGGCTGACCTGCACGTATTTTTCTAGATGGGTGCGGTAGTTTTTAAATATGGGACCAATAGCTTCCTCATCCACTATACGAGTACAACTTGTTTATTTTGACAAAGCTTTTCATGAAGGTCGGAAATAAATTACTTCGATTGTACACTACCAAATGTTTAAACTCACCAAATGCGGCACACTGATCATCAGTATCGCCGTCTTCCTCCCAAACCGGTCCACCACGTATGTGAAGATTGGCACCGCCACCAGTGCACTGATGGGCATGAGGCTGGCCACCACGCTCATCACGTAGTCTGACAGGGGCTCCCCCAGGGGAGAGGTGTCTGACTGCAGGGTTTTGGTGGTGGGGGAGATCCACCCGGCCTGGAGACCATAGGTCAAGATGGGGGAATTCGCTGAGGAAGGAAAGATGAGATTTTTGACAGCACTTCTATACCTTCAAGCGACAGCGCTGGCCGTTGATAAGTCAAGTTGAGGAGCTCTCACGGAGGGATATTATAAAAAATTTTTTTGGTTGTTAGATGTATGGATGCTGTATAAAAACCAAGTTTCGTTGGATTCAGGTAAAAATACTTATTTAATTAAGTGTCCACGAATGTTTAAGTGAATGTCCATTTAAGTAAAGTTTGCCAATCCTGATCAAATGTCAGATGTAGTGTCCGACCGAAGGTACAATTTTGGCCGAAGCCGAAGCCGAAGCCGATTAATCGGCTTTCATCAAAACCTTCGGCCGAAGCCGAAGCCGAAGCCGAAGGTGTGTTGACCCCATGTTGTTCTTAAGAAATACGAGAATTTGCTAATAGTAAAAAAAAACGGCATGAAATTATGCGCAGTTTTCGTTCCTAAATCAAGTGTGACTATGTTGTTATGTCATGTGTTGTCAGTAATTTATATAATTAACTGCAAGTAATGCGATCGGGCCGGCGAAATGCTGCCCTGCTAAGCGCTGCGCACTATCCGTCTCGCTCTGGCATCGTTTGTTCAATTTCAAATCACGATTTGCAAACCTTCGGCTTCGGCCAAAGCTTCGGCCAAATTTTGGCCGAAGCCGAAGGTTTGGCCGAAGGTCGATTTTTTGGCCGAAGGTGGCCGAAGCCGAAGCCGAAGCCGAAGCTTCGGTCGGACACTAGTCAGATGACTAATTTTTAACAATACATATAGGTACTTAATGCTGGGAGCAGGCGTGATGCTAATCACGGACGTGTCGGGAAACGGTCGTTTGCCACTCGAGTAAGTGAACACGTTTCAAACTTTTTTAAGAATTTGGTCACAAAAAACTGTCTTTTTTAAATGTTTATCTACTTTATATATGGGTATCTATCTACACAAAATACAAAGTTGACTTAATTTTGACGAACCTTTTATGAATTACTTGCAGTTGCATCTGATATGAAAATTAGGTGTAATGTGATTTCCAGAGTGAAATAAATGTCTATTCGATATAAATGGACTATTTAGTGAGTTAAATGCATGCATAGTGCCATCAGTCCATGAAATTATTTTACTATCATTAAGAAATACGTGGAAGTCTAGTCTGATATCACGCAAAACCGAGAGTTGCGGAGGTTAAATGGAGAAGCCTTTGCGCTGAAGTGGGATACATGCCAATGGCAGGCCGATAAAAAAAATAAAAATCATCACCACAGAAACAGAATCGACCACGTCATTTTCAATACTAGAAAAAAAACAGTTTAAACTAGTTTATCTGGGCATACATGATCTTCATCAATTTTATTCATCATCAATATTAAAATATCATTAAGCAACATTTTTTTTAAATCGATGAGGGCTGCGTTTAGCATTGTCAAAGTGAAAAAAAAGTATTTACCAATGATTGCCAGAATCCATTGCACATAAGTATGCCCTCTTTTGTTCCCAGTTTCAACGCCTTGCTTCGTTTTTGTCATGTCCGTTTCCATTTTTCACTTAACTATTACAAATATAACTATTTTAAGTCGATGAGATAATGATTACAAAGTAGCACGTGCCGCGACTTCGATGATAATGGCTGAAAAACAAAAGCACAAAGTTATATAAAGATACAATCGGGTGGTAGGGTTGCTGAAACCGCAGAGAATAGGCAAGACTATTGAAAAAAGTATTCCGACAGAACAGGTTACGAACTGAAGCACCTACCTACACGTATTTATTTTTGTTTGATTAATAAAAAGCGACATGAATTCAGTGCTTGAATTTCAAAGAGACGTCAAAAGCCTCCAGAAAACTCCAAGAGAAACATATCCAGGCAGATGTTATGCCTGGGGATCGAAGTCCACAGAGAAACTTGGAAATTGTTTTTATGCAACCGATCTTCGAAACTTAATCAGCGCGATGTATAACATTTACAGTTCATGACGTTTGAATCTTTGGTAGTGTCGGGATTAGAATAACATCTCTCCGGTTCTCCCGTGGATGTCATAAAACGCAAAGTTCATGTCTAGAGTACCAGAAACCGACGAGCTTGTATGAAGAGATTATGCGAGTGAAACAAAAGAGGTGTGTCAGAATCGTAGCAAATGGAACAAGGTACTTTGTGTCTGCCTACTCCTTTGGGAAAGAGGCGTGGGTATGTTATGTACGTAAATAAATGTAAGACCTTTCTCCACCCCTATTAAGTGATTGATTAGCAAATAGATAAAGAATTTCGAGAGGATGAAACGTTGACAGCTAATTATTCCTTATCTTTCGTAGGAACACAAATACTGTTAAGCCAAATATTTAATTATCAAAGTATGTACTGTTTATGTAATGTTTGACATAGTAACGTGGTGTGGAAGTGCCGCATCTCTATGTACATTATGTATAATGACCACCACGTGGTTTGTGCGACAATTTTATAAATAGAAAAAAAGCAAATAATTAGGTAGGTAATAGGGGAATCGTTTCCGCCTGATTGATACTCTTATACCTTGAGTAATTTAAAAGCATACATACATACATATATCACGCCTGTATTCCCAAATGAGGTAGGCAGAGAGCACAAAACACTACATCGACAAAACCATAGCTATTTCACGTTCCGTTCAATTTCTAGGATTTTTTAGGTTTTGAGTCGGCAGGTATTATCTACGTATCCTTAGTCGCCTATTACGGCATTCAAGGAAGAAACGGAGAGCTGTTATTCTAAACCCAATAGCACACAGCAATGTAAATTGTAACAAATGTAGACAAAAATATCAGTTCAGTGGCCTCAAACGACTTTTTCTGCTCTATTGTTGTTAAAATAATAAGTAAACGGTCGCTTCCGTCATGATTCAAAGGCAAATAATACCTACTTGATTTTAATTATAACTTTACTGGTATAAACTCTCAATAAGACAATCCGTACCAATATATAAATGTGAAAGTGTGTTTGTTTGTTTGTTTGTCCGTCTTTCACGGCTAAACGGCGCGATGGATTGACGTGATTTTTTAGGTAGAGATAGTTTAGGGCATGGAGAGTGACATAGGCTACATTTTGTCTCTTCAAAACCCCCCATTTGCCTAAAGTGAGGAATGGCAGTTCTCAATGTAGAAAGCTATAAAATTGGTATATGACATGTGCTATCTCTTCTGTGATACCCCGAATTTAACGCGAGCGGAGCCGCGAGCAAAATGTAACATAAATCCTTACTAAAATTATAAGTCAGAAAGTGAGTTTGTTTGTTTGTTTGTTTGTTTGTTCCGCTTTCACGCCGTAACTACTGAACCGATTGCTTTGAAATTTTGCAGACATAAATATATGTAGAAGTCCGGATTAAATAATAGGTTACTTTTTATCCCGAAAACAATTGATGTTCCCGAGGGAAAACAAAAATATAGTTTACTTGATAGATCGATATCAATCGATGATAGATCAATATCGATCGATAGATGATAGATCGATTGCGCTGTGTGTCCTTTGAAACGAGAAGTTTTCTTATAGTTGTGTTTTATACCGCAATATAACCGAGTTCCACGCGGGCGAAGCCGCGGGCGGAAAGCTAGTATTCAATATTTCACGGCATCAGACAGCATTGTGATGCGATAGGTACAGTTAGCTGAATGCAAACCGTAACTATCAAGTACCTACTTGGCTATGTAGTATTGTTCTGTAAGGCTTAGTATGACAGTTTTGTACAAAGCCAGTTACAAAATAAGTTTTTTTTTATGTTATTTTAGATGCGTATACCCGACCACTGATTAAAATATTCACGGTCAATTCCCGGCCACCCTGTACAGTGTTGAATATAAATTTTGAATTTTGACGAGCTCGACGACGTGTCAGAATTAACTGTCAATGTCAATGTGAAAATTTGACAGTTCGACGTCATAGGGGACAATCACACTAAATCGCCGTGGTAGCCCAGCGGTTCGCCCTGTGGCCTCTCAAGCAGAGGGTCGTGGGTTCAAACCTCGGGCTCGCACCTCTGAATTTTTCGGAATTTATGTGCGATATCGAATTTGATATTTACCACGAGCTATTCGGTGAAGGAAACCATCGTGAGGAAACCTACACACGGCGACGAAGTAATTCAACGTTGTGTGTGAAGTTCCCAATCCGCACTGGGCCCACGTGGGAACTATAGCCCAAGCCCTCTCATACTGAGGCGAGGCCTGTGCCCTGCAGTGGGACGTATATAGGCTGATGATGATGATGATGAACACTAAGTCGCTCATCTAATAATGCGGTCGCCGCACATGCTCAAAATTACAATGGCCAACGAACTTCTTTTTACACTAGACCAGTGGTTCCCAACCAGTGGTCCGTGGACCACCCGTGGTCCGCAGAAGCCAAAATATGGACCGCGAATCAATTGATATTTGGCACCATCGGTCGCCCTACGATGAGTGAGTTATCCTATATCTACAATGTGGTCCCTGCCAACAAGACTGATATTAAAGTGGTCCCTGATCAAGAAAAGGTTGGAAACCCCTGCACTAGACTGTCCGCCGACCGCCGCAACCTAGTCAGACTATGACAGCTGGCGCTCCCCGAATGCGGCCGACTATTGTTCTTTTAAGGCTCAATTCACACCAGAAGAGCGGCGAAGGGCGGCGAAGCGCAGCGACCCCCTCGCTAGAGAAGGCGCGAGGATTCCCGCGTCTGCTCGAGAAGTCGCTGGAACGCACGGGAAGTCGTTGGAATGCGCGGGAAGTCTAATCTCTGGGCGCGATATTGCCAGCAGCCGCTCGCGACTGCTCGAGCATCCTCGACCATTCCCGCGACGTCTCGCGCAGTCGCACGGCTTTGTTTATGGAATTCGCCGGAATTCCCGCGGATTTGCGGGCATCCGCGCGCCTCGTCGGAGTTTCTCATGCGACAATAAGTCTTATTGTAATGCAAAAAAAGTCAAAATTCTCATGACACTGAAACTGCGCTCCGCTTCGCTGCCCTTTGCCGCTCTTCTGGTGTGAATTGAGCTTAACACGCGGCGAACAAACCTTATGACAGTCTATGGAAAAGTACTCAAAGATGCAGTGCGATGGATGTGATCCGAAACCACAATACTCTACTTGACAGGCCATTGGTCAAAGGTAAGACTTGTGGCTTTCAAAAAACAAGAACACGATTAGCACGGCAAGACTCTAGTCGTCTCGAGCGCGGGATAGTCCACCTGTCACTTTCTGACGTCTCTAGTTAGACAGTGACAGGGATAGTCTATCTCGCGCGTATCTCTACTCGCGCCTTCCTGTGCGAAGCCGGTAGAAAGCAAACAGCATTCTTACCAGCAAGGAACTCGCGGCGCTGCATTCAACAAACGTGTGCTAAGTGCACGAAATATAAACATGAAAGTAGTGGTGCTACGAATACGAATATAATTCGCATTCAGTGATTATTTAGCGTTTTTGTACGAATATTCGTTTTTTATGTCTATCTGTTGTCTTCAATTATGTTACCTGCCTATTACCAGATATAAAGACAAATTGAAAAAAAAACACAACATATATTCCTACATTATCCCTGTATTCCCAAATGTGGTCAGCAGAACGCACCAAACATTACATAGACGAAACCATGACCATTCCATGTTTCCCACAATTTGAGTCGATATTCAGTCAATAGATCAGGGGCGTAGCTACCAAGGGGCTAGGCGGGGCAGTGTCCCGGGGCCCTCAAGCTCGGGGGGCCCTCTAACAGTTTCTATCGAATTCTAGGGGGGGGTGCCACCCATGCTAGCTACGCCACAATAATCAGTGTACATAGGTGTGGGACCCCATTGTTTTATTTGCCCCAGGGCCCTTGGTTACCTAGCTACGCCACTACAATAGATGTATCATCATCATCAGCCTATATACGTCCCACTGCAGGGCACAGGCCTCCTCTCAGTATGAGAGGGCTTGGGCGATAGTTCCCACTCGGGCCCAGTGCGGATTGGGAACTTCACACACAACGTTGAATTACTTCGTCGCTATGTGGAGGTTTCCTCACGATGTTTTCCTTCACCGAATATCTCGTGATAAATATCAAATTCGATATCGCACATAAATTCCGAAAAATTTAGAGGTGCGAGCCCGGGGGGGTTTGAACCCACGACCCTCTGCTTGAGAGGCCACAGGTCGAACCGCTGGGCTACCACGGCCCAATAGATGTACTTATACTTAATTAAAAAAAAAATAAGATGGACAGGTTGCTAAAAAGTTGTCAATTTAACTAGGTAAATTAAAGCTTTGGAACAAATCTTTCTAAATCGAATCGAAATCGAATTAATCTTTGCTAAAGAAACAAGTGATTTTTTTTGTAATATTCGTATTAGGTAAATACTAGTTTCGATATTCGTAAAATCGATATTAGTTGCACCTCTAGCCGAAAGCCATTCAAGACGGTAAAAATAGAAGCGCGATAAAGTCTCCTACACATCTATGTGTTCTTGGCTCGCGTTTACGGTTTGTTTAGGCAATGTGTGGGTTATTGACCGTCCCAGTGGTAGAGGTGAAGAAAACAAACTCACTCCTTTCTGTTGACATTCAGTTTTTCGTCAATTACATTTAGTAGTCCCGTGTGGTGCCGGGTTAGAATAGCACCTCCCCCTTTCTTCCCGTGGGTGTCGTAAGAGTCGACTCTGGGAGAGGGTTAGTGTATTGTGGGCGATGGGCTAGCAACCCGTCACTGCAACATCACGTTTAACCATCTGGTTACCCTGAAATCGCTAAATGTGGCACTGGATTTTTTTTAGTTCATGTGCTCTGCCTACCCCTCTTGGGAATACAGGCGTGAGGATATGTATGTATGTATGTTAGGCAATGTGTGGGTTATTGACCGTCCCGGTGAAGAAAACAAACTCACTCCTTTCTGTTGACATTCAGTTTTTCGCCAATTACGTTTAGTAGTCGGCGAACAGTCTAATGTCGAAACAGCGTTCGTATCTGCCGCTTAATAAACAGACAACGTTAATTTTAATGCAACTATGTTAGCTGAAAGCTCCGGCGTGAATCCAGATGTCGCGGAAAACTTCCAAAAAAAGTTGTTTAATTTTTCATAAATTTCCAGAAACTTTCAAATTAATAAAATTCCTAATTCATAACTAGTTCACGCTTTACAAACTAATTTTAAAGTTACTTTTAGCATAATTTTAAATTTAAAAAGGAATGGAACATTACAGGTGTAACAGTGAGAAGTGGCTAGCCTAAGCAGTGGCGTAGCTCGAGGGGGGGGGGGCGTTGTACCCGGCTGTGAACTTTAGTAGTCAATGAAAAATTATAAAGGCTAAAAAAATAATGATTTGGTCACACTATCGGTAAATTAAATAAACATGAATCATAATTATTTTTTACTTTAACCGTTTCTATTATCCAATTCACCTACAATATCCGCCCCGGGTGTCACCTATGCTAGCTACGCCACTGAGCCTAAGCTATTTTTTAGTCGCCTCCTATATATCCATGGAAAAAATGAGAGCTCTACTTCTAATGTAACCCGACACCACACCTTTTTAAAGTTGGCCATAAACACTCAATGCAGCTGTAGTAACATTTAGCACCGAATATTTTCTCTTCCGTCCGTATTTGCAGACGGCGCGGCTGATCTATAACTGAAAGAAAAGCCTCGAGCGGTGCACCCCTTCTGCCCGCGTGGGGGTAAAACGGCACTATACTAGCATTATTTGTCTGCTCTCAATAGAGCTATGGCTGGAATAGACCTGGCCGTTTAGAATTAAGAAACTTTTTTGAATGAATGAGATTTTGAAAAACGAATTTTATCGATTCGAAAAAAGATTCGAAAAGGCGAAAGCGTCTACTAATTCAGTTAAAGTCTCTTCTAATCTATTGACGTGGAATCTCCATTAGTCGTCAGAAAAAATATTTATTTTTTGTCAATGATAATAAAATAAGAGCCGATTGAGATCGAATCATAAGCATTAGTTACACTGCATCTTTCGCTGCATTTGGCCTATTTGGCCATACAGGCGTATATTATATATGTTTATTGTTGCAGTTTTTACATTCAAAAATAATGGTGTAGTTTGTTTTTGACCAATTTCATTGACTTTGTCGCCTCAAGCACAAAACAGACAGGGACAGAAGACAATCAAGTGTATGTATGTACATACTTTATTTTTCATACCTGCGCTCGGCGGTCGCTCTAGGGATGTCAATTGTGGGGTATGTACATACAGTGGTGGACAGATAATTAGAAACACTTCTTACAATCACGTAAACAACCAACATGAACTAGCGGTAGTAGTAAAAGAAACATAAATAAGGCATAATTAATTATGCAGTAATGTAGCCACAACATTAAAATATGATACAACGAAAAAAAATACAATAGAATTTTATTATTTTGCTGTAAAGTTAGTTTTTACATTGGTAACTAGAATTTCCTTTACTGGCCGTTTGGACACATAATTAGAAACAGGGTCACAAACATACTTTTTTCTTTTGTAAAATTAAAAATAACCTTTTTATTACACTTGTGGTGGCAATTACACATCACCTTTAGTTTGGTGAGTAGTAAATTGTGTTAAAAATGGGGAAAAATAAAAGTTATAAGGTGTCAACTTGCTAAGTAAATGTAAGTCCGTGTTTGGACCAAAAGAGGACATAGAAAAGAGTCGTCGACCACTTTGAATGCTATCAGATCCATTGCAAAATACATGGAACTACTGAAAACTGAATCAGAAAGACACACGCAAGGAAAAAATCGCCCAGAGAAGATTCGCTTATTTGCTAAACAAGACCCGTTCATAGGCTCCAATGAAATTAGAAATGAGGTTTTCACGTCATATGACCCCAGAAACGTGAAGTGAAGACTAGTAGTCAGTCGGTTAGTTGAAGTGAAACTGTATAGGAGGGTTTCCCGAAAGGTACCGGTCCTGCAGAACATTAAAGAGAGATGAGATAATTATTTGCGAAAAAATACAGCAAGTTGACAGTTCAGGAATAGACAAAAAGTTTTACTTTCAGATGAAACTAAAATCAAAATGTTTCCACCACCATGCTTAACCATACTTTTGTGTATTTTTTATTGAAACCATGGTTTGGTAGATGTTTAACGTTGCGTTTTCCGTCAGAATTCACTGTATTATTTTTAGTTTCATCTGAAAGTAAAACTTTTTATCTGAGTATTGCTATGTTGTCCACTTGCTGTATTTTTTCGCAATTAATTATCTCATCTCTATGTTGTTCTGTAGGTACGGTACCTTTCGGGAAACCCCCTCAAACAGTTTCGCATCATCTAACGGACTGGGTACTAGTCTACACTTCACGTTTTTGGAGTCATGTTATGTGTAAACCTCATTTATAATTTCATTGGAGCCTATAAACGGGTCTTGTTCAAGAGAAGATTCGCTTACCGTACGATAAGCGAATTTTCTCTGGGCGATGTTTTCTTTGGGCGTACCTTTCTAATTTGGTTTTCAGTAGTTCCATGTCTTTTGCAATGGTTGATGGCATGAAATACCTTCTTATGGTGCATCCTAAGTGATTGACGATTCTTTTGGATGTCCCCTTCGGTCCAAACGCGGATTTACAATTACTTAGCGAGTTGACGCCTCATAACTTTTATTTTATTCTCATTTTGAACATAATTTACTGCTGTTGTAACTGAAGTTGATGTTAATTGCAGCCAAAAGAGTAATAAGAAGGTTTTTTTTAATTATTCAAAAGAAAAAAGTATGTTTGTGACCCTGTTTCTAATTATGTGTCCAAACAGCTAGTATCGGAAATTCAAGTTATCAATAAATAATCTCATTTTACACTAAAATTATAAAATTCTGATGTTTTTTTTTCATTGTACGCATATTTTAATGTTGTGGCTACATCGCTGCATAATTAATTATGAATTATTTGCGTTTCTTTTGCTACTACCGCTAGTTCATGTTAATATTTTCGTGATTGTATGGAGTGTTTCTAATTATCTGTCCACCACTGTATATAGTAAATTAGCTTCTTATAAACATTTTTTTAATGTTATTTAAGATACTTTTTTGAATGTTGAACATTAAACTTACCGTGAGACACATTCATGTTGAAAATTTAACGGTTAAGTCACGTTCATTAAATCGAGTTTAGCTCGACATGAGTAGCGCGAAGAGAGCGGAGGCGCGCAGTTCGCGCTTGGGTGCAGCAGCCACCGCGGCTCCTAGATGCAGGGCTACGAATTAGTCCGAAACATGTCGCTAAACTCGATTTAATGAACGTGAGTTATCCGTTAAATTTTCAACATACTTTTTTGAAATTTGACAATTCAGGTAGGTACTTAAGTGACTTTTGAAAACTTTGCAGAATCATTCATTGACGCGCGTCTCAAGCGGACGGCCGCGCTCGGACTGGTCCCAACTGTTCCGAGATAGGTATAGTCTCAGTGAGTCGTTTCTATTATGTGCGTTGCTCGAGCGCACTTTGTATGGATTTTGACTTCTGTACCTATGTATATTATTGTTTTGTGCCTCAAGACTCATCATTATCATCATCAGCCTATTTACGTCCCACTGCAGGGCACAGGCCTCCTCTCAGTATGAGAGGGCTTGGGCTATAGTTCCCACGCGGGCCCAGTGCGGATTGGGAACTTCACACACAACGTTGAATTACTTCGTCGCTGTGTGTAGGTTTCCTCACGATGTTTTCCTTCACCGAATAGCTCGTGATAAATATCAAATTCGATATCGCACATAAAATCCGATAAATTCAGAGGTGCGAGCCCGGGATTTGAACCCACGACCCTCTGCTTGAAAGGCCACAGGTCGCACCGCTGGGCTGCCACGGCTACGTCTCAGGAGTATTAAGGTTAAATTGGACACATTCGTAAAAATACAATACGTAAAAAGAGACATACATTCGGAAAAAATCCGTTTCGTAATCTCGAATCGGAAAATCGAACGCAGTAAACCCATACAAACCTATGGACCAGCCACATACAGACGGAAGTTTTCCGTTCGGAATTCCGAACGGATTTTTTCCGAATGTGTGTGGTCCATAGATGTCGTATGGATTTAGTGCGTTCGGACAGTCCGATTCGAGATTACGAAACGTATTTTTTCCGAATGTATGTGACCGGCCTTAGGTTTATGGAGCTCCGCATAGTGCGTGCCATGTCTACGTAATATATGATCTAGGAATTCTAGGAACTCAACTCTATCTAGTCCGTTCCGTATTATGTACCTACTATTGTCCTCCCTTAGAGACAAATATGTGTCAATCAACAATTACTTACGTAGATTGCTATCTCATAGTCATTATGTGGTGGCAACCTGTCACTATGGTAGGTACCTTAGCAAAGCAACACGACTTGTCTGTGTCCGATAGACTATATTTGTTATTGTCTAACTGGAAACGTCAGAAAGTCTATGTCGGGCATACACCTCTACTCGAGCTCTGATAGTCTACTCGTCACTTTCTGACGTGTCTAGTTAGACAGTGACAAGTATAACCTATCTCGTGCACATCTCTTCTCGCGGATACAGCCCGTTGAACTTAAAATCCAAAAGTATGCTAGATGTGTCCAAGAAACGTGAAACAATGTGAATAATGACGTATCAAAGCAGCTGACAAAATAAAGCTACTCCACGTGCGCGTGATATTTTAATTAGTTGAATGTTTGTTCCGTATAGTATACACGTGTTTATGTTTACTTAACGTACAGTCAAGGAAATTGATACCTGTACCACTTTGAACCTTTTCATAGTGAGATTCATAATTGCTTTGATTACTAGAAAGTACCTCTCGTATGTCACATTGACATTTCTTGTGAAAAGGTACAAAGTGGCACAGTAATCAATTTCCTTGACTGTACACACTACGGCAAAATTATTGGCCGACCTACTTTTTATTACTACAAAAATGTGGTTTAACACGTTACCTGTACATGTATCACATGTGCTACATCTTGAGGGACTTGTGGTACAGTCAGCGTCTGATACATGGTTACACTTTGGTACTTTGTCACTGTGATCGCAGTGACAATTTCATGCGATAGTTCAAATATGAGGTTAATTAGAAAAGGTACTAAAGTGTATACATGTATCAGACGCTGACTGTACTAACGACATATGAGTGTGGGATGTTTGATACACTGCCCTTTGTTACTACCTTAATGTTGTATTAAGGAAATAAGGGGAAGGTACATTTTGGCGACAGGCTGACCACTTGTCACTAAAGTGTATTGTATTGTATTGTAATGTATGACTCTTTATTGTACACAAAAACACTTACAAAAAAAAAAAGTGCCCCTTAACTTACAACGTACAAATTGAGGCAGTAGTGGTGTTATGTTGGTGTTATGCGAATTAGTCAGCGTGCTCTGCCTATCCCATTTGGGAATACAAATAGATAGAAATAGGTATTAATAGGTAGCTAATTGTGAGTTGTGAGCTGAGGGCTGAGTTGAGGGCTTTAACCAAATATAATCCAACAGTCCTTTGGTGTAGTTGAAAGAGCGTTAAAACAAATGGGCATTAAAAAAAAATGTTTAATATAAAAATACAACATTATGCTACCGTTCGTCCATACTCTTTCTCACGTGCAATGAAAACAACAAACTTTATGTACATTTGTTACTTCTTACTTCCGTTTTTAAAGTAGGTAAAGCAAACAATGAATTTTGCGACCTACATACTACCACTTCCGACAAAAAAATGTAGGCAATACAATTTTTTTAAACAGAAATTGGTAATCGAAAATTTCAACTCCAAATATCAAACTATTGATAAAAACAATGGGCTTCGTTGTAGCCTTTGTTTTTGCTTTTAGGTTGTAGCTATAGTAAATAAAAGATTACCAAATTCTATTTAAAATATTGATCTAATGTAATACTTACATCATTAAATTACAGGATCCAAACAGTAATTGAGTAAATCAGAAACTAACACCACAAAAACACTACATATTGCAAATCATGTTTAAAAATCCACAAAACAAATGTCAGCCATCTCCAATACTTAATCCAACTCCGGTTTGACAGCAATACTTACGCCGCAAAACCACTTCGTCTATATATATTTTTGTATCTAAAACCAAACCAGAGATACATTTATACAAAACGACCATAAACCACGAGATCTTAATTCTGACGCTCTCATCACAAGTCTAAACCAATCTACTCATGAACAATGCTTATATCACTTCGTTCTCCATTGTTTTATTTAATTTTTACACATTTATTATAAACTTGTTGCTGAGAGTACCAGGAGCTTATGAACAAGTGAGGTTTGAACGCGAATGTGGAAACATAAACTACTTATACAATTGGCCTCGTAGACACTGCGAGCTGTGTAAAATACGCTGCTATATTTCAATAAGATACAATTGAACGCATGTAAACATGAAGCTCCAAACACATTGCGGGGCGGCACGGTGGCGTAAAGTATCGGTAGTAATATTCGTAATTAAACGAAGGAGCGCGCACATAACGGCCGGGAAATAAGCGTTTCGTTCGTACTATCACGTCACCGCGCCGCACCGCTCTGCTTCCGCTGCCAGTGCGCTTGGACACTTTGGACCTTGAGAGATTTTGTACAGCACGTCTACTGTATTCAAAAAGATCATGGATTCGATAACGATTTTGTATGCGAATTAACGCGGAATTGCATGGAGACGCTCTGATCGGTATTAGCAACGCACACTAAGGTAACTTATAATTAGGATGTTCACTTAGAACTATTGCTCAACATTACACGGCTGCGGACGAGCGCTACTTTGTAAGTGAAGATCTGTACCTAGTCTTAGGAACTGTACAAATTTTCATTAATAGGACAACGTCAAACATTTACAATAACAATGTGCAAAATTAAATTCGGGACGACCTTAAGCGTGTTCTACCTAAGAACCCAAATTACATTGAGTATAAAGTGACATTACAAACAATCACTAAGTATGTATGAATAATGTTATCTCTATGTAAGTGATGGCTACAAGCTGTTAAAGTCCTCTTAAACATCATAAAATCATAATGCACCACAGGATACAGGTTTATTTTTATCTACATCCGTATCATTATAATCCTGCTATACGTTCAAAGTATTCAAACGCAATAAATAAAATGACCTAGGTACATTAAGCAACCAGTATCCTGAGTATTACAATGTTTACTTTATAAAACAGATGACGATCGACATAAAATACTCGTATACCTTTTATTACGCAGCAGTACCATAAACAACTACCGTCACAGTTCCTTCTTCAACTTAGATTGTATATAACAACCATGCACATTACATAATATCCCACCAGCTTATATTTTAGTTTTCAGGGGCGAGAAGCATAGAGTTCAACCAGGATCGCACAGTCGGTGAGGAGACTCTCGCGACGACAATAGGGCTGGGGTGTCGGGCTGTCGTGCAGTCCTCGCTGGTCCAGCCAGAAGTGATGCCCCACAAGCCATCGTTGGCAACCACAGGAGCCCCGACGTCAGGCTGTGGAAACAATCACACACTCATACTTTGTAGGATTTATATCTGGATTCTTAACGTTTTTTTAACCCATGTCTACATTCCCTAACGTTTTATAACATAATGGTCAGTTGTCCTAACATTAATAATGCAATTATATTTAACTAGCTTTCCGCCCGCGGCTCCGCCCGCGTGGAACTCGGTTATATTGCGGTCTAAAGCACAACTATAAGAAAACTTCTCGTTTCAAACGACACACGGCGCCATCGATCTATCATCTATCGATCGGTTATCGATTGATATCGATCTATCGTCGATCGATATCGATCTATCAAGCAAACTATATTTTTATTTTCCCTCGGGAACATCATTTTTTTCCGGGATAAAAAGTAGCCCATGTCATTCTCCGTGCCCTAAACTATCTCTACCTAAAAAATCACGTCAATCCATCGCTCCGTTTAGCCGTGAAAGACGGACAAACAAACAAACAAACAAACAAACAAACAAACACACTTTCACATTTATATATTGGTACGGATTTTCCTAAACATTTTATAACAGGAACGATTGTTTTGACGCTCTCCTTTCGCTTCCCTCGCTCCGCTATGCATGGTCATAAAACCAACCTAACGTAACCTAACCTTTTTGATTTCTAACTATTTTTGAATTATGGAAAATTATTGTTATAGCAATTGATCGTTAGGGCTAAAGGACAAAACAGTTCGGGCAAATCATTTTAGGACAAACGATGTTAGGGATCTCTAGGGAGACCCTGCTGGCTGTCGTGTAACTAAACACTTCCCCATTTCTTCTTTGGCGGGCGGCAATAAGCTTGGCCTGATTTTAAGTGGCAAGGCTAAGTTTGTGCATCGCTCTATCTAGGTACAAGCGATGTGCGAAAGCCTCTACTACAAAAAATCTTCACCAAACAATCTACAAAAAATCTCAAACACGGCAACGCAAGAAGACTTACCATGCAGATACTGTGGTGAGCGAACACAGGTCTCAAGCATAAGCTGGACTCTGCCAGCTGTTCCTTCATCAGTGTCAATCGCTGGTAACACTTGTCCCACGGGACCAGTCTCTGGGTGGACACTCGCATGCTGTTGTGTTTCTCCCTCTCTTTCGCAGTCGATGGCAGAACTTGCCCTTTAATCTGAAAGACAAGAGTCAATTAAGAAAAAATACGCTAGAGTCGTCTTCTTTCACTGACAAATTTTCCATCTTCCTCTGAATGTTTACTTGATATCGTCACCTGTAATATGAATTAATGTAACCGCCAAAATGACGAAAATGAGTTAAGTATACAGTTCGACTGCAAATTTTC
>BHDV01012511.1:233864-251702 GCA_005406045.1 Adoxophyes honmai
CTGATTTGCAAATCAGTTTTTTGCGTCTCCTGAAAAATCGTCATTTGGCGGTTACGTTAATTCATATTACAAGTGACGATATTAAAAATGCGATAGTAATGAGCAAGGGATGATTCAAAAACAGGTTTAGATGTGCAAAGGAAGGCACGACTAGATATGCGCTCGAGAAAATCTAAACCTGTCACTATTACACATTATCTTAGTGGCGCGACACATTTGCGGAACGTACGGCGCCGAACGTTCGGTTCAACATGCTCGCAGTGTTTTTCAAGTCGTCTGATACACCCAGTTGAACATCACAGACGGTTTGAAAAGTAGTGCGAGCGTATGTAACCGAATGTATGGCGCAAAAGGTCAATAAAGAAAATTTTCAGACGCAAATACCCGACCATTGGTTAAAATGTTGATGGTCAATTCCGGCCACCCAGTTTAGCTTAAGCATGGCAACATATTAAAAAAAATAGTTCCTTTTCAACACTTTTAGGGCAGTCTCTAATTAAAAATACTTACAACAACTCGTGGCCAGTACGTTGTCAAGAACTTCGCGCTCAGCACTTTGTCCTGTATCTTTGTCAATCCTATCGGCCTGATGTAGTCTGTGTACGCCACCAGCTGTGCCAGCCGTATCATCGATATGTCGTAATTCGGCCTCCCTGGTACGAAGGAGGGATGAATCTCTATACTCTTCAGTGGCACGACTATGCCGCCCCTTTTGCAGTCAACGGTTCCCATCCTCGCTCGGTAGATCTTTATGGACTCTCGTACGCTGAAACATGTAATAATCTTCATCGTCTTCCAGCCTTGCCACTGGTGGGTACAGGCTTCTCTCAGTGTGAGAAGACTGTGGTGTCTTTCTTTATATATATTGGGAATACATGCATGATGTATGTATGTATCGATTATAATTCTAAAATGAGAACATTAAGATGCTGCAGATACTGGTTTATTAAATTCATTTGCTTTTTGCTACTGTACGAATAACGGGGAAATTATAATTCGCATGTAGATTAGAATATGTCCAAAGAATACTTTGTCGGAGCAATCAACAACATGACACCCAATAAAAATGTAAATTCCAATCAACTCATGCAAACGACTTTAACCTACAGTCTGTTTTTAAGCTTCCACACTAATAGGTTATAATTTAGTGGTAGGTATATTCATGCCTGCATAAACACTGCAAAATGTGGAAAAAACTGGGAAAATTACCCAAAGTCACTATTCCACGCGGACGGAGTCGCGGGCACAGCTAGTAATACATAAAAAGACACGATGGGCGGAGTCGGGGTTGTCAATACCTATGATACGACGCCATATCTTAATTACTTCAAAGATAAAAATAAAGTAATGATGTTATTGAGGCCTAAGCCACGCCCATCACGCTTCTACCTAATGCTGATAAGCCCACTGTATACCTAAAAATTATAACCTAAAAATATCTATGCTAAAAGTGACTACGAAACGTAAAATGGAAGGTTTTGTCAAATGTAGTAGCGTTTTATGTACTCTGCATATACCATTTGGGAATAATCAGAGCACATACTGTGTGACATTGGGTTCAGATCAACACATCTCCACTTCTTTCGTGGATGCCGTTTGAGACGACTAAGGAAAAAGGTTAGGATCTACGGTGTAGGTTTGAAATCAAACACTAATTTATCTCACACGTTTCCAAATTCCCCGTGTGGTGCCGGGTTAGAATAGCACCTCCCCCTTTCTTCCCGTGGGTGCCGTAAGAGTCGACTTGGGAAAGGGTTAGTGTATTGTGGGCAATGGGCTAGCAACCTGTAACTGCGATATCACGTTTAACCATCTGGTTACCCTGAAATTGCTAAACGTGGCACTGGATTTTTGAATTCATGTGCTCTGCTTACCCCTATTGGGAATACAGGCGTGAGAATATGTATGTATGTATGTATGTTTCCAAAATTGTGAAAAAAATGCCCTCGTAAGTCTCGAAATATCGACTAGTCAGTGAAGTGTTTATCATCTGTAAAGTTTGATCCCGTGTCGTGTTGAGTTTAGAATAACAACTCTCCATTTCTGCCGAAGATATTGTAAGAGGCGACTAAGGAAATAGGTTAAAGTATATTTTAGGCCTATACCTACCTCCTAATTAAAAACCAACAAGAAATGTGCTAGAAGTGCCCAGGAAACGTGAAATAGACATGGTTTAGTCTATGAAGCTTTTTGTGGCGCCTGACACATTTGGGAATGCAGTCGTGATGTATGTATGAATACATATATGTACGTACAGTCACGAACCGGGATTGTTGGACCACTTGCCACTGTTCGCATTTTAGACGTATAATCAATGACCCATGTGACCGACTAGATGTCAGCTATTGGATTAGTACCCAACTAACAAAAATTACTCTTGTAGTGGCTTATATTGCCAAAAATAATAGTCTTATAAGAGCCATATTATCGCTAATAAGGGTGCGTTTGGGCACAAATTATAAGGCCAACAAACTTATAGGCCCCTTATAATGGCTTTGTTGTTAGTTTTTTTTTCTTATAAATGCTTTATTATGGCAAACAACAAGGAATATACACTTATAGTGGCTCGCGGAATGCTCTAAAAAGGTCAATACACTTATAGTGGCTTGCGGAATGCTCTTAAAAGGCCCATATACTTCAGAGAGACATATTGACCGCGTTAATAAGTGCAATATTCCTTATACTTGTTTTATTGTTGACCAATACAAGGGAGTAACACTCATAGCAGCAAAAAAAGGCTCTCAATAAGCCGTAACCCCTTATAACCGTGTGTTCATGACAGCAAGAAGTGTTTTTGATACAAACTTATTTTGGCAGCAGTTTAGCAATAAAAGAAAGACGTTAGCCATTTTAATGAAAAGTGACAGGTAAGTTTTTGATTTATTTCGATGTGGTTTACGTGATTATGTGCTTGTTTATAGTGAAAACTGTCTGGGAATTCAAGCCCATTGTGAAATGTGGTACGCAACGTGCTGTGTTATCAACGCGCCCTTGAATTTGAGTTGTTTTATGCCAAAAATATGGTTAATTAATCAATTATGACTTAATCAATGCTATTATAAGAGCACAAGCAATTTGCAAATCCTCTACAAAGCTTCTATAAGAGTAAAAGCTTATAATGGCAACGAATTTTGCCTATGCTACCGCCATTTTTCATATGTTAGGGTTCCGTTTTTCATAAGTGAAATCCCGTACAGTTTATAACTATGAATAGTATGAATTCTGCTTACAGATTTTACAATGATATTTGCAGATGTTAACAAATTACTCAAAAAAAGAGACAGTATGCAACAGTTTACGTTTATTTAGTTTAATAGTTTCGTAAAACCAAATGAAAAATTTCAGATTTGCGGATTGATTACATGTTTTCAATTTTATATCGTGCTAGATATTTATGCGGTTTATCCATGATTCGATATTAGAGCTGGTGGTGGGATTCCTACATAATTTTGATTTCCTGTCCTGTTCATTGTCATGTTCATGTTCCATAAAATGATCTTCTACGGAACCACTGCCTGATGCTTGGGTATCTGCTTGATCATTTCGTAGCATGACAGATGTAGCATCAACGGGTGTAATGCGCGAAGCCATGTTTTCATAAATCTTTTTTACCTTTCTCCTATATCCACCGCTCCTTTTAAATTTTTTCCACTCTTTTGAATCCATAATTTCCACCTTTGTAATGAATTCAGATTTTTCAAAATGGCGAATTTTGTTGTGTTAAAAACTGTTGTATAACCATAAAGAGGATAAAACTCTTATAATTACTATATAAAAGGAAATGAACTGCTTCAAGCCTTATCAAGGCCATATAGCATGCCTTTTGTTGGATAAACGTCTTTTAATATGCTCCTTTAAGCCGGAAAGACTTTTAGTTGCCTTGTGCATTACTTTAATAAGTACGATTGGCCATATTAAAAGACTTATACCGCTTAAGACTTATACAAATATTATACCGCTAAAAAGCAATATAATAGGCCTCTATAAGAAGAGGATATTTTTTAACTCTTATAAACGCCTTATAAAATGCTTCTATGAGGTAAAAAGTGTCATAGTTACCTTCTGAATTACTTTTATAAGAATGATTGGCCATATTCAAAGCCTTTACATGGCTTTTATATTATTATATGGCTAAAAAGCAATCTAAGAAGCCTCTATAAGAAGACTCCATTTTGAATTCTTATTGTAGCCATGTAAATTGGATTTATTAACGCCTATCCAGCCAGATTATAAGAGTTAAGGTAATATTAGCCAAATCTTCTTATAGTGTGCCGCTTTAAGTCACACTGACATAATGAATGCTCTTTTAAAACCACTATGAGGGCGTAAGCCTTATAGAATAAATTTTATAAGGTTAAATTGTTTGTTGGGTATTACACGACCAAGTTACAAACATTGGTAAGTGGCTCAACAATCCCTGTTCGCGATGGTACGTATATCAAGTCTCGGGTGCTCTTGCCAATCTCCTTTAAAAATACAGACATGGTGCTATGTTGTTTTGTTGATAATATAAATAGCTACTTATTGTTTGTATGTGTAGTCTTAAGTGCTTCCTATTATTTACTTAGGAAGACGCATTTGATTAAACAAATGTTTACTTTCTACAACAAGTCGCCTACGTCACAAGATTGCAATCTACTATTGAAATTTTCCGCCTTCTTTAAATAAAACAAACTTTTTCAGTATCCAATACTTCCTGTGTAGGGATAAATAACAGTTCTCCATTTATTCCTTGGATTATCGGATCAAAAGTTAAGTAACAAAATAGGTTTAGGTACCTAAGCTTTAGGCGACAGGCTAGCAACCTGACACTATTATACTTATTCCATCTGTTTTAAATCCTCAAATTATGCTGAAAGTGACTGCGAATATAGTCATAGTTTTGTCTGTCTGCTCGAAGATGAGGTAGATTTGGGAACATAGGCGTAATTGTTATGAAATCGATCCTTTTTACTATCCCCGACATCTTCTAACTTGGCAAAGTAGTGGAGGCATCGGAGTGGCATCGCTTTACGAAAAAGAGCTGCACGAATGGGGTAGAGTTCGCTACTTAACACCTTGCCAAGTTAAATCCCGGGTGAAGACAAATTTCGAACAAATTAAAACAGATGAATCAGATGATAAGAAATAAGACAACGAATTACTTCAAATTTGGAACGACTGTCGGTTTGCTTATGACGCCGATTTGCTATTAATTGTGAAACGCGTTTTATCTACAACTTTTGAAGTATTTTCTGTTTTGTTTCGTCGTGGAAGGTAAGCTCAAGTAAAATTTAAGGGTAAAGGGGTTCGAGTCGGTAATGCTTACAAATCTCTCCACTGCTGCAGTAACAAACGATAATGGTCACCTACCGTCATTGTATGCCTATTTTGTGATATAGATAAAAAAAAACGTACTTATAGAATTCTGAGGCTGAACTAAGAATCCACTTCTTATCCACCAGAGCTCCAGAAGCGTAGTGGGATCCCATCCTCTGTATCGAGACAGCGAAAGGATAACTGACTAGAGGTTCTTTACGTTCTTCTCCATGGGTAGCTCGAGTTACTTCTCGATCGTCCTTCTTTTTACTTTCTTCGTGAAACTTACTAATCTCTGTAGTTACGTATTCTTCATTGCTATCATCTGCACTTTTGAACCGTTTAGCATTAAATGCTCTTAAGGCTACTTTACTTTTAGGATCTTCTACTGCTTCATCTGCAGCTTCTCTCATTTCTTCGATAGGCTCTGATGTAGTCATGTCTACTGACCGCTGTGGCTCTCTAGGCCTTGAAATAGTTCTTCTATGCCGTTCAGTTATTAACTTCGGTCTTTTATCTACTTCTGCACTTGTTACTTTAATTGTATCTATTCTCCAAATAGGTTTTTCAGTTGCTTCTATCATCCACGTGGGTATCTTTGATTGTGTTACCCATGGAGACACTGTGATTTCTAAGTTTTTTGTCTCTGGTTCTGTTTCTTGATTTGATCGCCAAGTAGATTTTGGTGATCTGACTGGAAGTATACGTAGAATTAAGAATAATGTTTTGCCGGCAAAATTATTGAGCCCGAAGATTGAGACGAAAGATTGTTTCCAACAAAACACAGTTCTGAACATGAATCTAAAGTGAGCCTTGCTAAGAAAAATACAAATACTCGAGCTTTTCGAGCTAGACCGTAGTCCTTCATCTATGAGCTAAGGTGGCTACTGTTAAACGTGCACTGGGTGCCACCACTCTCGTGCTCGACGAAACTACTACCGGCGCATGACCACCTTCGTTACTATTGTTATTTATGTTATTGGCCAATGCAGGGTACATACAAGGGCTTCTAGATGAAGGGCTATGGACTGGCCCGATACATGTCGAGCTAATAATTATCGACTTTCATAACGTTACGCCATTTGTTTCAATTTTAAATAGGATTGGTTTCAACCTGTTCAAAAAGCGATTGTAATTCGAACGCATTAGACAGTACCCCTGTCGGAGTCCGATCTGTGCCCAACAGAGGGAAGTAAACCTAGAAAAGTAAACATCAATGGGAACTAGCAAAACACACCTCTTTTGATCTCATCCACTTTCAAACGATTGCCATTCAAAAGTCTAAGGACTCTCTCAGGTCTCCTTCTACTAGAGACATTGTACACTTCCCTGCTCCCTGATTCCACAGTGTTCTCAATTTCAGAGTAATCTTCATCATCGTACTCTTGACACGCGCAAAAACTAGCAACCAACAACAACACTATACAACACCTAATCATTTTTCCACTTCTATAAATAACATAACTATAAATATTTGTCTAAGTGCACGTATTACCACGTTTGTTGACTGAACTGAGGCCTGACTATTTATGACGTTAAATAGTAGATAGTAGTGTAAAAATAAACATTCCTCTCGCCATTGAGGAGGGAAAATAAGTGATAAGAGGAACAATTGGCTATGTACAATGGGTGTGTTGATCTTGTAATGAATTGAAGTGTGAGATAAGCACCTGGTGCCTTATCTGTGGTATATGCATCTTCGAGAAATAAAGGAGTAAAAAATTATGCACGTGTGGGATCAAGCAAACAGTGCCATGCGGGCAACAACTGGGTTGCGTCAATTTCTTTCGAAATAATGGGACCGTGGTAATCAGACCCAAAGCCTTCTTAAAAGATACATCACACCTGCATTCCCAAATGGGGTAGCCAGAGCACACGGGATATGACATAGAGACTACTGGCCCATGTTGAAAAAAATATGGGTCATCTGAACCACCAGGTGACCTATGTAAAACGATATATAAGAGCATAAAATAATAAGATTCAGAGCACTATGCCGTCACTTGTAAGCTGTCCAACTGAGTGCAGGTGTGATTTCAAAAGTACAACCCTCGATTATTTGGCCTTGTCGTGTAATTTTTTACGGCGTTGCGGAATAATGGATAAGAACCGGTATTGAAATATGTAGTATGAAACTGGTACCGTATAAAATGGTGAGCCACAAAGTCGAATTTTCTTTTTATTTTCCGACTATTCCAAGGGTAAATTTGGTCGTTTGATTTTTTACGGCACCAGTTTCATACTATTTCAATACCGGTTGCCAAGCCCATATTCCCAAAAGGGGGTGACAGAGCACACGAAACGCTACATAGACAAAACCATTTCATTTCATTTCATTTCATTTTCATGCTTTGCAGTCACTTCTAGCATAATTTTAGGTTTAAAACAGATGGAAGAGGTATAATAAATAATAGAGGTATAATGACAGGTTGCTAGCTTGTCTATCTACCTAAACCTATTTCCTTATTAGTTGCCTCTTACAACATCCATGCAAAAAATGGAGAGGTGCTATTAAGGGCCAGCACAGACGACAGACTTTTTGTTTGATCGAGTCTGCGGCGCACAAAAAGTCTCGTAGATTGTATGCATTGTGCGCCGGACTTTTTGCACGTCGTGTGCGTTACTGCATATAATTGGTTCTATTTTCGCAGACCAAAAAGTCCGTCGCGGATAGTCTGTCGTCTGCGCAGGGGCTCAATCCCGACACCACACAGAACCATCCTGTGTGGACCTTGCGTACTCGTACGTATGTAGTACTATTACCTATTCCGTTTTCCGCCAGTTACGAGTACACCAACATTCCATTAGGTCTTGACGTATCGTGACATAACGTGTTTGTTTGAACTGTAGCGCCATTGTTCAGCTAAAGTTTACTAAAATATTTTCTTACCTAGTTTGCACCATAAACTAGGTATTGTTCCTAAGCTTGGGCTTATTGGTAGTTAAATTTTCTTTTGCCGAAAGAGTTCCTCCGGGTAGACTATTAGCAATAGTTTTCTTGTTATGTGAGATAATTTTTATTTGGCAATGTTGAGTAGATTCCTAAATTGTGGTCTAGTGCTAATTCATTTTAGTTTTTCGTGTGTCAACGTTGAATCTGGTAAGTGGTTGCATTTCAAGATAGGCATTTAATGATCGTAATAGAAAGTGTCTAATGAAATTGATTAGGAAATTTAATTGTTGTAATTTAATACAAACATCACACGTATATTCCCAAATGGGATAGGCAATGCATAAGAAACGATACATAGACAAAACCATGACTATTTTTCGTAGCCTTTTCGAGCATATTTTTAACCGACTTCAAAAAGAGGAGGTTCTCAATTCGACCCAATTTTTTTTTTTGTGTGTATGTTACTCGATAGCTCGGAGACCCGTGGACCGATTTTCAAATTTTTTTTTTTTTTAATCGATAGGGTATAACTCGAAATTGGTCCCATTGGCACGACACCAGGATCTGATGATGGAATCTTGGAGAAATCGAGGGAACTCTTCAAATTTTATATGGAGATGTACGGCGTTTTAGGTAATTTGTTGATGAAGTCAAGATTTTACATTCAGTAAACAGAATCTTACTAATTTTATTAAAATAATGCTAATTTGAAGTCGGTTTTTTTTTGTTTAAAATTATTAGGTTTTAAATTAAGAGGTTAGTTCCTTAGTGGCCTCTTACGACATTCGTGAATGAAACGGACACAAAGAACACATACTACATCACGCAGGACAACAAAATGTGGTAACATTATTTGAGACTTTGACATTTACACTAGTCAATAGTATCCGAGATAAAAAAATATCTACTTTGTGAACCGTGCAAATTAAAATAGTCATGATTTTTGCTAACGCAATGTTTCCTGTGTTGTCTACCCAATTTGGGAGTGCAGGCATGATGTTTAGGTAATTTTATTTCCCAGCAACAACTCCAAAAGCTGAGTTAGAATGCGAGTTCCCGCCAAAAATGGAGGAAGACCTCACACACGTCAGGAGGAAGCGGCTGACGACGGAGGGAGGCCTAGTCTGCCTGGAGGACTATCCCTATACTGTATCCGTCAGGTACTGTTATATATCCAACCTTAAGTAAGTAAGTACTTTATTGTACTAAAGGAAAAAACACAAAATACAAAAAACAAAATTATATACAAATGAAATAATAATGTAACATTTATTCAATAATTTGCAGAAGGTAGGTACAATATAACATTGGTTGTAATATTTACAACAAATCCATGTAACACGTGTGCCTGCACTAGGGTTCTTAGGGAACTTGGCTCTTCTACCTATCCCAGTAATTTACACAGTCTAATACTATCAAACTCAAGCTTGTTAGATGAAACTATTATAGGCTTTTGTTAATATTTATTTTATTTTGTTAACCCGGTACCGGGTCAGGACCTATACTCCGGGTAACGCTACTA
Organism: Adoxophyes honmai; assembly: GCA_005406045.1. NCBI lineage: Eukaryota > Metazoa > Arthropoda > Insecta > Lepidoptera > Tortricidae > Adoxophyes > Adoxophyes honmai. The sequence continues at coordinate 243,578 of BHDV01012511.1, forward strand.
CCAGGCTGATAGAGGTACCACTTGTTTACAGATTGCACAATAAACATTGGTGCGGGGGCGCCATCGTGGGTCCAGATTGGGTGCTCACCGCGGCGCAGTGCTTTGACTAGTAAGTTCGCCTCCTACCCCTATTTAAGAGCGTTCAGGGTGGCTGGCAATCAGAGGTAGGCAGAGACTACTTTTGTACCGCTCTCTACGACTGACATACCTCTTTTGCTTCATTCACATTCATTAATCTCCTCATACATGCTCGTTGGTTTCGGGTACTCTTGACCTGACCCGTTTCTAAAACGGATAACCCCTGTCTTAAAAGCCTTGTTTGAAAACACCTGTAAAATATATCCTATTATTGACCTTGTGGGAGGCAAATGTTTCATCGCTTTTCAAGTTAATGTGATCTATGTTATGCCTACAGATAGCCACCATTTTAGCCGGCGCGCACCTGCACCCCCGAATGTTTTTTTTTTTGTTCGACATTACGATGCTAAGCGGTTGACTAAGAGCCGGAGTACAAAAGATTGGGCAATAAGTACTTTGTTTTTTTTTTTCATGAAAATTCCGGAAAAAAATCACAAAGGTTTTCAGACGAGTGTACCCGAACACTGGTTAAAATATTTACGGTCAATTTCCGGCCAACCTGTATTAGGCCGGCCACATAGGTACAGTCAACCAATTTGATTCCTAGGCCACTATAGAACTATGTCGTAATAAATTTATTTGTTTATCTTTTGTGACATTGATTGTTGCATTACGCATGTCGTGATGACATCTTAACTTTTTCAAAAATGTGTCATCGATAATCAATAGAAAAGGAGTTTGTTTAGGTTTCAATAACTTTCATGTCATAGATATCGGGATGAAACCTAAAAATACTTTTCTGACAAAACTTCTCTGAAAGAGTATCGTCTATTCGTTTCTCTGTCACACTTGCGTATAAAAGTAGGTTAGCTGGAATTGTCTCTGTCTGTCTGTCAAACTTTCTTTTTAATTTCATGACTTGGAGCTAAAATGTTTAAACTCTTTACGATTATTTCATATTGTGATTGGAGAGTTGATAATTGTTTGACCCACACTGACGTTGTCATTATTTGCTGTCGTTGATGTTGTCAATGCGACAAAGTTCTATAGTGGCCTAGGAATCAAATTGGTTGACTGTACATACGGAATTCCGTTTCGGAATCTCGATTCGGAATCTCGAATCGGACTGTCCGAACGCACTAAATACATACGACATTTCTATGGACCAGCCACACATTCGGACAAATTCCGTTTGGAATTCCAAACGGAAAGCTTCCGTCTGTATGTGGATGGTCCATAGATTTGTATGGATTGACTGCGTTCGATTTTCCGATCCGAGATTCCGAAACGGAATTTTTCCGAATGTATGTGGCCGGCCTAAAGCGGCAATTACGTACATTGAATGTTTCGCTGCATTTGGTAATCGGCGGACATTCAAGTGTAAATACAATGATCGTTGACCGACGTAGTTTGAAACGGTTCAAAAGACGAAGAAAAGCAGCATGATGTAAGGTAAATGTACCGATGCTCGACGCCTCAACGCCCAGTAGATGACACCCATCTGTCACCTGTCTTACTATGACATAAACATAAGGTTGCAAGTGCCATGTATTGGGTCAGTGTCCAGCACAGAGACGTTTACTTTATTCACCATCTTTAGCATAGTTTTTAGGTGTCAAATTAAGAGGCATAACAGTGACAGGATGCTAGTCTGCCGCCTAAAATCTAAATCCTTAATCGCAATTTGCGAGATCCATAAAAAATCTTAAATAAAGGTTCAAATTTCGAATTTTTTGATTATTGAACAGCGTCAGTAAAGAAGAAGTGACAGTGCGCATGGGGTCCGTGTTCAGGGACTTCGGGGGCAAGATCCTGGCAGCCTCGGACATCCAGAGACACCCGGAGTACCGGATGGACCAGTACTACCCGGAGCACAACCTCGCTCTGGTCAAGGTACGAGTAGAGTAGTCACCAGCACCAATATCTGATGAAATAAAGCTGCTTAAATAGCTGATACGACTCTATTACTGGGACAGAAGCATGTACCAGATATATTTTGTTCACCAGCATTAATATCTGCCACGGCGGAGAGCACAAAAATATCTGATACGTCCTTCTGTCCCCAGAGTGACTGTACGGTCGACCAAGAAAGTGGTCTACCACTTTTGACAAAAGTTTCTGTGAAATCAAAATTATCACAAGGTTGACATTGTCACTGTCATAATATTATGGCGAGGGGAAATCGACCTTGTTGTTTCATGAGGTTCAAATGAATATCGATCTTGAGGGGGTAGACCAATTTCTTGGTCGACTGTACCAGAGACAAAACTCACTAAAAGAAAAATAAATAATTACACATTTAACCAGTGTTGAAAATTAAACTACCGTGACATACACCGTACCGTAACATGTCGAGCTAAACTCGATTTTAAACGTGAGTTATCCGTATAACATAAAATACATAATCTTTGTAAACAATTATCAACACTCGCAGACTCACTCACTTATTCACCCACCCTCTCACTTACTCACTCACTGTCTCAATCATTAATTCTCTCGCTCACTTACTCGCCCACTCACTCATTGACTCACTTAATCACTCACTCACCCACTCACTCACTCATTCATTCAATTACTCAATTATTAATTGTCTGGCTCGTTTCTTTCAGCTAAACGTCGCGGTGCCGCACGGCAGCCGGGTGCAAGCCGTGTCGCTCGCCGGCGCCAATTCCGAACTGCCGGTCCGGTTTGGAGAAACTGTCGTCACCGGATTTGGATCTGTTAGTAATATCTGTCATTTTAGATTAGAAACAGGAACAACTCAAGTTAGGAGTACCCGGAAACGACGAGCACGCTTGAAGAGATAGAAGAATATGGATTATGGATGAAGTGAAGAGGGTAGGATCGTAGCAAGTTGAATAAAGTAGTCTCAGCCGATCCCTGTGGAAAGGACGTGAGAAAATCTGACTTTCTATCAAGACCGTTTTTAGGGTTCCATACCCAATGGTAAAAACGGGACCCTATTACTGAGACTTCGCTGTCTGTCTGTCTGTCCGTCTGTCACCAGGCTGTAACTCACGAACCGTGACAGCTAGAGAGTTGAAGTTATCACAGGTAACGTATTTCTGTTGCCGCTATAACAACAAATAGGTACTATAACCAAAATAACAATTAATAATTATGAGGGGGTCTAATAGAAAAAAAAGTGTTTTTTTTTTGCTGTTTTTGGTACGGAACCCTTCGTGCGTGAGTACGGCCCGCACTTGGTCGGTTTTTTAGTGATGGTTAGACAATGTATGCACGTAATGTGAAAATGTTATCTTATTTGTCGCTAGCAAAGTTTCTACGTTCGGTTTCCCAGTTCAGTTTGCCTGGAGAGAGATCTATTGGAGTCTTTCCCCACAGTTGCAGCCAACAATACCGGGGCTAGTCCACCACCTTGGCACAAAGCAACGAAGCGTAATCATGATTTTTACGTATGTTTATGTTCTTTACAGATTTCAGGCCAGATCCGGGAAGGCGAGAACCAAGAGTTGCGTCGTATGATTGTCCGCGAGGTGCCCCGCGCGACGTGTCGCATCGACTATGGGAACGACTACCGACTCCAGCGAGACCACATCTGCCTGCAGAGTACGGTGAAAGGAGTCGCCTTGTGTGCTGTAAGTACCAGGAGAACAGAAGAACGGTGGTGGTTAAGTCTCTAACCAACCACGGGCGTGTGCTTAACGAAGAATCTTCAATAGGCAACACACGGGAGAAAATACGCGTGTGGGATACTCGTAGACTATCTGTCACTTTCGGACGTCTCCAGTTAGACAGTGACAGTCTATCTCGCGTGCTAAGCCAACAGAGAGTTTTCGATTAATTTTATTAATAATTAGATGCAGGAGGATATTGTAGCGACCCTAGCGCCATCTATCTTCCAATATTAGAACTACTTACACAAACGTCATCAACCACCAAAGTGTTTTACATCGCGCTATCGAAGATTTGAAGATTTCGAACTTTCTGTGAATTAAGATCCGTAAAAGAATTTACGCCTGTGTGCGGTCCAAACCATAGGTTACAATATTTAACAAGAAGACTGATTTATAGAACAGAATAGAACTAATAAGGTCCTTGTGTAACCATTGTATGAACCAGGAGACAACAGAGGATTTTTAAACAAACTAGAGGAAGATATCAATTTGGTGCAGCCAAGAAATCACTGCTGTTTTAAAAAGTACCTTCTCTAGAACAGTTAAATCCCAGCGGCGCCTCAACCCATTAGCATAACCAAAATGTTGTTTGAAATGTGTATCAAGGTATTGCTAGTTACCACTTTTAGGCGCTTAAGTTTCTTACTTACCTACTTTTTACGAACAGAACACACTCGTCTACGTAGTAGTGAGCCATTTTTCTAAGCATTTTTTGTTTTTAAATATTTTGGTATAGGTATTTAGCATAACATGACGCATGAACTTACGCCGGCCACTTAAAACATTGCCAAGTTAGATTCCGGAGACTGTATCGCTGTAAATGTTCTGTAGCGTCTTATGTTTTCCATCTGATGTACCAGGGCGACACAGGCGACCCGGCGGTGCACTTCAGCGGAGTAAACCGCGGCGGCACGCTGCACGGCATCGCGCTCTTCTCCGGCACCGAGGAGTGCGCCTTCAAGTCCAAGCCGGGCGTGTATGCTATGGTCAGTTTATGCTATCCTGGTAGGTAGCAGCTAGCCGTACACGTACAGTTTTTTCCGCCAGGTGTCTCGGATTGTTGCGTTTAACCCGTGTATCTGATCTGTTAGTTTTGGGCACGAATAGTCGAGGTCAAAGACATAATTTACATTTGAAAGTTCCAAGAAGATTTACCTTTAAATATCTTACCTTAAGGGAATGATTATAGTGATTATAGAAGTAGACCGTAAGCGGGTCTTTAGCATGTCTTTAGCTCGAGTTTAACAGCGCTTGACCACATAGGTATTTGCCAAAAAGAGTGTGCTGCAAAAAACTTAGCACGAAATCATTTTTAGTTTTTTTGTCTTCAAAATTTTTATTTAGTAATCTAGCTAAAAAAGTAATAAAAAAATATATTTTACCTAGAAACTAGCCTATTTACATATAGAAAAGGGCACCCTCAAGGTATGGTCCCGAAGAGGCTGGCAGCGTTTCCTCGTGTATCGCAACGCGTTGAGCGAGGAAGCTGCCAGCTATTCGGTCCCTTGTATCCACCTGACGCTTGGAGATCTCTGTTATACTTAAGGTTTACTTAGTATATTGGTTACAATTTACGTGTTTCGACCAGGTATCGCATAGCAGAGAGTGGATAGACAACGTCATCCGTTCCGGGGCCACGCACTCCGACCAAGAGAGCGCCGACAGCGGAGAAAACATCATTCCTCTTAACCTGCCGGCTTAGCACAGGAAGGCGCGAGTAGAGATGCGCGCTATGTAAATACCTCAGTCTAAAGACGTCAGAAAATGGTAGGGAGTATATCTCGACCGCGTGTCGTCTCGCGCGAGGTGCTGTGCCAAGCTTGTAGGATTGCCAGAATAAACTTTAGAATAAGAGGGCGTCCATAAAATACGTGAGGTGTTTTTTTTAATTTTCTGACCCTCCCTCCCCCCCTGGTGAGATGTCGTGAGTTTTCAGTCAACCCCCTCCCCCACCCTCCAAATCTCACGTGAGATTTTTTAAAATGTGGTTTTGTTACGTAAACGCGTTGGATTGTTATTGTAAAAAGAAAAAACATAATATTTGAAAATAAAAAATAAAATGAATAAAAAAAAATTTAAATTTGTCTTTGTTCGGATACACTCAAGAAGTGCCAAATGTAAAGCGCCATCCACATCCTCACTTCGGTTTTTAAGACCTTAGGCATCTGTATTAAATGCCCAAAAATAGTAGTTTTTTTGTTTGTTTCAAACAAGAAAAAAATTGCGTGATATTTGCCGTGACCCCCCCTCCCCCCGACGTGAGAATAGATGAGATTTGATTCGATCCCCTCCCCCTAAAACACCTCACGTAATTTATGGACGCCCCCTAAGTCACTATTGATAGAATAGAATAACACCTCGCATTTCCTCTCTGGATGTTGTAAGAGTATGTTTTAGGCGACAGGCTAGCAACTCGTCACTATTATACCTCTTCCATCAATTGTCAAAACTAAAATTATGCTAGAAGTGGCTACGAAGCGTGAAGTAGTCATAATCATGTTTTTGTCTATGTCACGTTTCGTGTGCGCCTACACAGGCGTGATTGTATGTAAAACCACATTTTAAATAAAAAAGCGGGTGCGAGTGATTAATAAGGAAGACCAAACGAGACAAAATTTAATCTTAGAATAAGTCAATTTTAGCGATACAGACAATTTTTACATACAATCAAACCTGTATTCTCAAATGGGGTAGGCAGAGCACACGAAAGGTTACATAGACAAAACATGCCCATTTCCCGTACCGCGGCCACTTTCAGCATAATAATTAAGCACTTTAAGCATACCATCCTATTTCAACAGTCGCCTTTCACAACGTCCAAGGAAGAATTGAAGACGTGGTACTCTAAACCCCACAGAATACGATTTTAATATTAAAAAATAGTGGGTCAGAGAGACTTATTTCAAGAGTACCCAAATCCCAAATACTGTGTATCCGTGGTCACCTAGTCAGGCTGTGACAGCCGCCGCTCGCCGATTGCAGCCGACTACCGTGTTACTTACACATTCCCGATCGACGCCGTCTAACAGCTCAGTGTCTCGCGCTCATCATCATCATCATCAGCCTATACACGTCCCACTGCAGGGCACAGGCCTCCTCTCAGTATAAGAGGGCTTGGGCTATAGTTCCCACACGGGCCCAGTGCTGTTTGGGAACTTCACACACAACGTTGAACTACTTCGTCGCTGTGTGTAGGTTTCCTCACGATGTTTTCCTTCAATAGCACGTGATAAATATCAAATTCGAAATCGCACATAAATTCCGAAAAATTCAGAGGTGCGAGCCCGGGGTTTGAACCCATGACCCTCTGCTTGAGAGGCCACATGACGAACCGCTGGGCTATCACGGCTGCAAACTCAAAAGTCTCGCGCTCAAAACGTTTTAATGACCAATAGCGAAAAAGAATCAATTAATAAATTAATTGTAATAAACTGTTATGTTTTAGCTAATGGTTTCATACTAGTTTTAAGTGTAATTCTTTATGTAAATTAATAAAGTGTATTTTAATTTAATTGTTACCTTTCATTTTCAATTCAAGAACGAAATGTGACTGTCGAAATCGGAATTACTGAAAACACTTTCCTTTTTCAAACATATGAAGGACCCCGTACCTAAAGTATGGAAAATGTGGTTTCAGTCAAATATTCTGAAATTTTGATATGTTATAGATTTCAGTGCCCTGAACAAAAGTCTATACGGGTGCAACCACGGTTTCCGGGTCCCTTTCCATGTTCTGCTCGATTTCGTACCAGATAACAAAGTAGTACTAAGTTCCAATTCGGGTCTAGTTTGAACCTATTTTGTGATAATCCTGGCAAGTTAAAGACATAAGACGGCTGCAATCTCAACTTCATACGCACGTGATTGACGTATCGTTTAAAGCTAAATGTATGATTTTAAAATATACTTGTCGGGGCTGGCTGTGGAGGAGCGGTTCCAGAGTCATCGTCTTCCATGGTTGTCGTGGTTCGGATTGAAATAAGAACGTAGTTTTATGCTTCGACTATCCATTTAATTGTTGCAAGTATTCAATTACACAAACAAATCAAGATCGATACGATATATAGGTATCTGAATTTAGAAGAATGTACCAACAGCTGCAGAGAAAAGTAACCCCCTAGTAATGCAACATTGTACTCGTATGGGCGGGGGGTTACTTTTCTCTGCAGCTGACTGTACGAAATCGAGCATAACATGGAAAGGGACCCGGAAACCGTGGTTGCACCCATATAGACTTTTGTTCAGGGCACTGAAATCTATAACACATCATAATTTCAGAATTTTTGACTGAAACCACATTTTCCATACTTTAGGTACGGGGTCCTTTATATCGATGGGCCCTATGTATAAGGGCCAAAGTGATTTTTTTCAATTTTGCTTTTTTTGCATTTTAGGCATCTATAAAGTAT
>BHDV01012511.1:256112-274305 GCA_005406045.1 Adoxophyes honmai
AAACTCGGGCCGAAACTTGATTTTTTGGCCGAAACTGGCCGAAACCGAAACCGAAACCGAAATTTCGGTCGGACACTAATTATAACGGTGATGATGTCCACGGAAGGCATGGAGAGGTGTAATTCTAAGCCCGACAACCTTATGGGCCATAGTATTGTCACAATATAACGAATACCTAGTGGTATTGTATTGTATTGTATGATTCTGTATTGCACACAAAACAATTACATAAAAACAGAGGATAAGTAACAGCTTCATAGTCATAGATAACTTAAAAATAAACAGACAAAATGAAAATGTGGATGGGTGCATTGGAAGGGAAAGGCCTAGACGGAAGTCCACCAACTACCAACACCAACTCTGATGACCAAATTGGGAACGTTTTGGGAAATGGTCAAGAATACCTGGAGCCAACGAGCATTATATGAACAGGTTGACGACTGCGGATGAAGCGAAAGCGGTATATCAAAATTGTAGTAAGTGGAACGAAGTAGTATCTGCCTAAACCTTTGGGAAAGAGGCTTAGTGGCATGTAATCATGTTACTAAATGTTGAACGTGAAAACATTTTCTACTACTACACTAGTAGAAGGTGCCCAGTAGACTTAGCCTTGTAGGACTCACTTCCTTAAGTTAGCAGGTAATTTACAAGAAAGGGATTTCTCTCGGAAAGCTTTCATTTAGTTTAAACATTACGTGTGTGCTACTTATCGCATCATTTCATAACATTGGGAAATAAGTAAACAGTAGATACTAGAAAACAAGCACTTAGCTGTTTCCAGTTTACCTATCGGATGAAATACATAAAAACAGGGTTTTTTAATCAAAGAATAATAATATTTTTTGAAGTGTAATGCCCGATGTGTCATTAACGGGATAATGGGTCATCGAAAATACTGATACCGATAGATAATGTCATTGTTATGGGCCACATGTCCCGGTCAATTGCTGTAAGCTTTCTACTAATCAACATTGCATTAATTTTTTCTAATTATACGGACATAAAGTGTTCTGAAATAAATTATTAATTATCATAAAATCACAATATTGTATATAAGAAACAGATATTATTGTATTTAACATTTTGTTTATCAATTAATTTAGTTTTAATACCGTTTTTCGATCGTTCTATCCTGCTCATACCTAATCATACTTCAACATTAAATTCTTTTCTCAATTTTCTTTGTGTGTTTACTCTAATTTCACATGTTTTGTCAATCGCTCGAAGGTCAGCAGGAAAAGATCCTTTATAAATACTTGTGTATTGTTCTGAGCTTGCTACTTTGTCATGTTCTTTATACAATCATGAAAGTACCTGTTAACGACCCCATAAAACTGGCACTGTGGAAGGATGCCATCGTACTTTGAATAAACAACTAGACTAATATTTTACGTTATGTAATAAATAGAAATAAGTTATGTAAACATCATTAAATTGTTCTACAAATATATGACTATAGAAACTAAACGTCAAGATTTACTTATAGAAAAAGAGACGAAAGCCTGAGTCACAGAACAAACTCATCGGCAACAATAGATCTTTACTATAAAGACTTAATACAATAATATATTGTATTTTATGTAAACAATTTACATTGCCACGTGTAAATTTGTACAAGGCTTTTAATGTAAACATTGTGCAAATGTTCTAACGTAGACGTTTGACGTTGGTTACCGTAACATCTCCAAGGATGATAATGATAAGATATAGGCGGGCTTATTGGTATATTTCAGGAATACAACACCAATAGAATAGGGTTAGTATCATGGCCATATTTATACTAAAACGCGCCGTCAATAGAAAAAAAGGAAACATTTATTTGAGAAAAACAGTGGTCCATAATTACATCACATTTATGTTAGTAAAACAAAACAAAAGAACTCTAAAAATATTTTGATATTAGTGCAAAACGAAATGCTCATTGGACCTCACACGCACAGTGGTCCAATGAATGAGGGTAGGACTATCTATCAGATCTTCAATTACCTTTAGGAGAGTGTTACGAACTTAACGAAGTAAACAAACCGTGAATAAAAAATGTCTGTAGTGCGCTAGTGGCACCTATCGTCGTGTAGTAGAACTCCTACTGTCAAAATGGTATCCTACATCCCGCTAACGAAGTTTCAACGTTCAGTTGCATAAATACAACTTCCAACTTCCTCTCTGTGGTCTTCGGTCCCTAAGCGACTGGCAGATAAACCTGGAGACCGAAAAGCTGGCGGCTTCCTTGCTCAACGCAGCATTGCGATACAGCGACGAGATGGACTCCCAGCATCTTCGTAACCACGCCTCGAGGGCACTTTCCTAAACATAGTTAAGTTTTTAGGTTCGTTTTAATTACTCCTTTTTTCTAAATTTTTAATTATCCAAATGGGTAAGTAGAGCACGAGAAACGCCACATAATCAAAACCATGGTTATTCCACGTCTAGCTCATTTTGTAGGTTTTAAACTAAAAGGTAAACTAGTGACGGGTGGCTACTTGGTTAGCCTGTCGCTTAAGACATACCTTAACCTATTTACTTAGTCCCCTCTAACTATATCTTCGTTATTCCAAAACTGAGACCACACGGGAAATAATCGAATTCAAACGAAACAATATCATCGAAACAACTTTACAAGAGTAAAGTTTATCTAAATTGAAGCTTTTAGCAACCCTACACCATGTTCGCTGTATTAGCTTTATCACTATTGTTCTTTATCATTATATTCATTATCATCTACTATCGGCCATCACATACTAGAGCCAAAGGTATTTATATCACAATATTCACAATTTTTATTCATTTACTGCAATTTAGGCAGGCTACTACAAGCGTACTATTAAAAAATAAAATGAAAATGAAGTCTGAAAAAGGAACACCGAAAAAAGGACACACTTACGTGCAATGGATTGTCGGGATTATAGGTGAGGCCAACAGTTTAGTTGTTATCTTCTTATCTTCTCTCTGTATTGCTTCATAGATTACACTTGACTGGAATGTATGAGTCCTATCCGACTTGGAATACAGCAAGTTAGCAAAGCTTTTGCAAGCTTTAGGAGCTTTTAAAAGCTTCTACTCTATAAAATCCTTAAAAAATCACCTAAAGGTACGTATAGGTCCATTATAGGTACATAATTTACCAGTTACCAGTTTCCCTGTGGGTTCAGAATAATCCCTCTCCATTTCCTCCGTGGAAGTAGAAAGAGGCGACTAAGGAGAAAAATTTAGGCGGCAGTCCGGCAGTAGCAACTCCTCACTATTATTCCTGTTTTATTTATTGTTAAACCCAGACGTGTGCTATAAACGTGAATTAGTCATGTTTTTTTCTATGTAATAGTTCGTTTTTTATTCCGCCTTTTACAGAGGAAATGGAGAGGTGTCATTCTGTAAGAATTCCTTTTAACGAGGCAAAAAGCGTCAACCAACACCTCTGGTCCAAATTGTTGAACTTTGTCACTATTATACCCATTTATTTGAATTAATACATAAAAATACGCTAAAAGAGAGAATAGTCAAGATTTTGACAATGCAGGGTTTCGTAAGCTCTGCCTATCCCAATTCGAAATAGTCATATCGGTAGGTATGTGTATAATGTACCAGGCTATCAGAGCTAACAAGGAGTTCTTTCAGCAAACTCAATGGTCTTCTCCTACGCTGTGCAAGCGGGCTGGATGTCGCCCGTTGCCAAAGTTCTGCAGTCGAAAGCCTCGCCAACAGGGGCTCCGCTCTCCGACGCCACTCTCGGCTGGATAGCCAGTATTCTGCCCATCACAGCTTTCGTCTTCGTGCCGGTATTTTCGTTCCTCGCTGACAAATATGGAAGGAAGACCGGTATACTCGTCATGGCGGTGCCACAAGCAGTAAGTTTTTTGTATAATTAGAGGATTTAATAGAAATATGGAACATGAAAAGCTCTATATAGACTTGCAAATACAAATACACAAAAGTGTTCCGAGACAAACTATTTTTTATCCCGGATAAATACAAAGATCCCGTGGGATGGCTATAAAACAACACTATGCAGGCTGCTAGTCAGTGTATAACAGACTATCAAGTAAGAATCGCACTTTGATCCTACCTACTTCATTTGGTTAACAATTGACCGAATTCATCATTAAAAAGCTAATGTTTATTTTATTAAAATACTAGCGACTCGCTCCGACTTCGCACGGATGCAAATAGTGGTCAAAATACGTATGCTACAGAATTATGACATTACATTAGAAACTTCTAGAATTGCCCATGTTACTCTGTTCGTTTGTTTGAACGCGGTAATCTCAGGAACTTCTGGTTCGAAATGAAAAAAACTTTATATGTTGGATAGACCATTTATCGAGAAAGGTTTTAGGCTATATTACGTCACGCTGCGACTAATAGGAGCGAAAAAAAATTGGGAAATGTGGAATCAAACTATTCCACGCGAATGAAGTCGTGGGTACAGCTAGTAAAACAAATTGTATAAACCTTCGTCTTGAATTATCTATCTATTAATAAATTATGGTTTTAAAATCTGTCCGGTAGTTTTAAAGATTTAAGCATACATGAGGACGGACAGACAGCGTGAGCCACTTTGATATTGTGGTGATAGGGAGCTTGGGCAATTTGATTTCAGATAAGCGTTTGATTGTTTAGCAACGCAAATTAACACCTGATTCTATTGATTGTTTGTTTAGGTATTTGTCTGTTTATATTAACGTCTGTATTTGTTTTTGTTGGTAATAATAATGAGTTTAACTTCCCGAGACGATACGACGTCAAATAAAATTGAGTCTGTCTCTGGCCACCAACCAGTGTACGTCACGTAGACGATTATCTATAAAGGTTCGCCTACCTATGATCTACAGATTTACATTTCAGATCAAATTTGTACATGAAATCTAAACAATATGCTTGAAATGCTCCAGTGCGTGAAATGGTCATGGTTTTTTCCAGATACCTATGTTCATTTCGTGTGCTTTGCAACCATTTGAAGTCAAAAACACACATCTGAATTTCTTATCTAGTCAATCTAATAAAATTCTCAATCTACTGAATCTTAGCCTTTTCAAAGCTGGTGTGATGGGCTATGAACAATTGAACATATTACTGGAATTATATCAATATAAAGTAAACCGTAACTTCAAGACCACCTCCACTTGATGCCAGTTCCACATCCAGCTCGGCAGCATTACGAGCGACTGAAAGACGAGGCAGACATCCCTGATGTGACTAAAGCTGTTAAAGTCCTTAGTGACGAAGTATCTATCACAAACTAACACATCCTTATCTCCTTTTCAGTTATGCTGGGTCTTCAAGCTCTACTTCCCGAGCACAACCGGCCTGATCCTAGCCAGGGTCTGCAGCGGTATATCCGCCGGTGGCTGCTTCAACGTAGTCCCCATGTACAACAAAGAGATCAGCCAAGACAACATGAGAGGGACCATGGGATCACTTCTGATTGTAGCTTGTAATATGGGGATACTCTTCATCTTCGCGCTCGGAGCTTACGTGGAATACTATACTGTGCTGTATATTGTGGCTGGGTTGCCGGTGCTGACCTTTATCCTGATGCTGAAGTGCCCTGAGTCTCCAGGGTACTTGGTGAAGATCGGAAAGTATGAGGTAAAGAGTATTTTTTTTTTATTAAGCGTTATTGTGCTAAACCCTATTTAAACAAACTATAACAATAACTTTGCTTATCAAAGCGGCAATGACACAAAATCGTTCGCAGCATGCTACACACGGCAGGCGCAAAAGTGTAAGAAACACGATGGTAGGCTGCATTCAGCGAGGTCATGGCCTGACTAGATGACAACTGTTGACCGATGTAGGTAGCTTGGAATGCTTAAGGCATTGGGTGAACGACTCTGTTGAGATTGTTGCCACACTAGGTGACGGCAAACGGCGATAGTCTAGTATAAAGACGACACTCGTTGACCGAATAATTAGTTTAGAACACATGTGACGCGTTTCAAAATCGCACCGATTCTTCGGAGCATCACGCTCAAGCATCATGCCATCCAATTCAAAATTGTGTAAACAGGTATTCTTAAGGATCTAATCTTATATTTTTAATTGAATTACAGGAAGCTGTACAAACAATTGCCTTTCTTCGAGGCCTAGATGTCGACGACAAATCGATCGAAAATGAAGTCAGCGAAATGAAAAAGGATGACGAATTCTACAAAACTATGCCACCTCTGTCTTTTGTCGTTATAAGTAAGTATCTCTTATATACTCATGTCATGTATGCGAAAATATCTCTGTTACTTTTTTACGCCTCAACTGCTGTATCGATTTCGTCGAAAATCCAATTAAGAAGTTTGTGAAAAAGGGTACAGTTTTTCCAAATTACGCTATAGTTGAAGTAGTTAAAAAAAATCAGAAGTACCCAAAACCGTCAAGCATGTATGACGAAAAAGATGAATGTAAATGAAGCGAGAAAAGTATATCCGAATAGTATGCTAATACCAGCAATAATACTTTCCAGTGAAAGACCGAGCATGGCGAAAAGCCTTCATCATTGCTGCGATCATGAACTGCATATGCGCCCTGAGCGGCAACTTCGCGCTGGTCTCTTACGGAGTCAACATCCTCAAGTCTTCTGGAGTGGACATGGACGCTGAGCTGATGACCCTCAGCTTCCCAGCAGTCATGCTGGCTGGGTCGTTCCTGGCCATGGTTGCTATGGAAAGAGTTGGGAGGAAGGTATGTGTACCTCAGGGCACTGTCTTGGTAAACTTTTTGTTCAATTCATACGGAATCAGCTTTGTTTTAAAAGTAGTAATAAGTCGCTTAAAACTTAACCTATTTTCTAAGTCGCCTGTTATGATATTCTCGGAGGAAATACATAGGTGCTATTCTATCCCGACACCACACTAACATTTAATAGTAATTCTATATGGCGCTAACGAAATGCACTGTCACTATTGTATCTGCCACCTCAAAACCTAAAAAGTATTATGCTGGAAGTGGCCAAGAAGCGTGAAATAGTCATCGTTTTGTCTATGTAGCGTTTTGTGTGCTCTGCCTACCCCGTTTGGGAATACAGGCGTGATTATGTGTGTGTGTGTGTGCTAACGAAATTTCGAAGATCAGTTGCGCGAATATAACTTCTAGTTCTTTCTGTGGACTTCAGTCCCCTGGCAAAATATCTGACTGGAAAAAGATCTCTAATGGAGTCTTCCCCACACCAGCAACCTTGCAATATTTTTTTAAGAATTTAATTTAATTTTGTATAGGTGAACTTAAACTTTAAAATTATGACTTCCTGCCGAATTTCTTCCAGCGCATTCTTCTTGCCAAAGATAATCTTTCAAAAATGACGATTAAAAGTGCTCTTAGGAGCTTATTTCCATGAATAAAGTATTGGATTTTGAAATTTGAAAATGTTCAAACATAACACTAACTCCTGCTTCAAATCGTTCAATTATCTTACTAATGTGATTGTCTCACAATTGTTTCAGGTGCTACTGCTGGCTGCTTACCTGGTGTCAGCAGCCTCGCTGGCGGGCCTGGCCATCCTGATGCAGCAGCCGGTAGGCTCCGTGCCTGCCTGGATGCTGCTCTCTGCTATCCTGGTGTCCATGATCGCCTTCTCTTGTGGTGTCATGCCAGTCCCATATATTGTCATGTCGGAGCTGTTCAATATTCAGGTAAGATTAAGATACATCACGCCTGTATTAATTAATGGAGTAGTCAGAGCGCAAGCGACCACTTTTAGCATATTTGTTAGGTTTTGAGTTGGCAGGTATGATAGTGGCAGGTTGCTAGCGTGTCGCCTAAAGCGTACCTATACCTATTTCTTTAGTCGCCTTTTACGACATCTACGGAGGATAGGTATGGGGTGGTGTTTTCTTACCCGACATAAGCCACCGCTAGCAGCTAATTATTTTGTCCTTAAAGTTGTAATCCGAATAGTGTATGTAATGACAGGTCGAGTGTCACAATCAGATACCTAATTGACTGCTATAAACAAGTAGAAAGGTATTCATACGGAGTTCGCAACAGGTACAGAAAATGGCAAATTAGGCAAATAAAAGATACGCTGATAGTATTCTATGTACAGTCAAAGAATTTTATATCTGTGCCACTTTGTACCTTTTCACAAGAAATGTCACTGTGACATACCGTACTATTTACTAATCAAAGCTATATGAAACTCATTATGAAAAGGTTCAAAGTGGCACAGGTATCAATTTCCTTGACTGTACTCTCAAACAGGTTCAAACCAATTTTTAGCCGTTTTTCGCAATCATGATTATGAGGGTACGATAAGCCAATTAGTTTAGCTTGTTGCGTCAAGTGCGAGACGTCTTAAAAACCGGCAAAGTGCGAGTCGGACTAGCACTCGAAGGGTTTCCTGCCAAAAACAGCAAAAAAATAGGAATAGAAATATAAAAACATACAAATTAGGAATATAAAAAAGAATGGGAATAAGAACCCCTTTAAACGCTTAGTTTATTTTATTTTTAGTATACATAATGTTGTTATAGCGGCAATAGAAATACATAATCTGTGAAGATTTCAACTGTCTAGCTACCGTTCTTGAGACACCAGTTAAGAAAGAAAACACAGCAATCGTGAGTTACCTATGAGACATTGAAAATGTACATACATACATACATATACTCACGCCTGTATTCCCAAGAGGGGTAGGCAGAGCACGTGAATTCGAAAATCCAGTGCCACGTTTAGCAATTTCAGGGTAACCAGATGGTCAAAAATTGAAAATGTAATCTGAAAAAATCAAATCCATAAACTTCAAATTTTTCATTGGATAGCATTACTTAACAAAAGATAAAAAAAATGCCAAGTGCATGTGAGATTAGCACACGATGGATTCCGTACCGTTTGTACAGACTTAACAAACAACATAATTAAAGCTAACTTAACTTTGTCCAGGTTGGAAAAAAACGATACCTAGTTATGTTATTTTATTTTCACCGCACTTGCTCGTCAATGGTGTTATTAAAAGCGCGTATCCTATCGGACGAAGGCCTAAATTGTACCCGGGAGAGTTATGGATAGTTCATAGCACCCTGATAGAAATTGCAAAAGTTGGTATCGGTACGTCACTTCAGACAAATTAGGTTATAAGTGAAACTCAAGTTTAAAGTCCCATTTTTAACTAATAATACTCATTATGATTTATGAGACATTATAAATTTAATACTTTGGATGTACTTACTTAAGTCAACGCTTTTTTCAATATTCTCTAGTGAGACAGTGACAACCCTGTCGTGCTAGACCGGCTGGTTCTCAAAACGAGCGTTGACGAATCGCCTAGTGTACTCTCTCTTAAGACATCCGTTTGTATCACTATCGTATTCTCTTGTTTCCAGATCCGAGCCACTCTGATGGGCATCGTGGCTGCCCAAGGCTGGGGCTTGTCCTTCGCACAGCTGGCAGCCTTCGCGCCCATCACAGCAGCACTGGGCATGCACGCAAACTTCTACTTCTTCGCCGCGGTGCATCTCTTCGGCTTTGCTGCGATCCTAGTACTCATGCCGGAGACCAGGGGCAAGAGAATAGAGGATTTGGAGACAGAATTGAGGATTAAATGAATTAGGTATTTTTTGTCGTTTTACTGTGTCGTAGTTGAATAGGAAAATTATAAAAGTTCGCAATGGGCGTAAAAGCGATCTATCGGCAGTTGAGACTGATGGAAAAGAAATAATTTTATTTATAGAAAATTAATTGTATTTTTGGTTTGTTATGGTTTTTTTTTTTTGCAATAAATTTTAGTAATACCTTACCAGATTATCTACGTAAATCGATAGCACAAAATGTCAAATTGACTAATAACACATTTTAATTATTTTCTCGAAATAATTGATAAAATTTTGACCCAGTACCTATATTGGTCATGTTCATGTTACTTTATAAGAAAAAATGTGTGTACATATTGGAAATAACCTAATAAAAAAAAATGATTACTAAATTTTTACAGGGTAACTTACTGACATTTTTTTATAATTGTTATTTAATTTTATCGTTAACTTTCGATAGTGGAATATGGTGGAAGCACATAACTATTTTTGAACTATAAAGAAACAAGCAACACAGCAATATCATGATAGTAACGGAGTTGAAAAAATAGTTACGAGTGTTGCAAAACAAAAGGCATTAATTATACAAATACACGAAGGTAGCTAACAAAATGAGTCTTAAAAGGCAAATTTCCCAAAGAATCACGAATATTATAATACCCAATTATGTGCAGTCGCGTGCAAAATATACATTCATAATTGTAATTATTTAACAGCTGATAATGACGGCATACGATTCCACAAGCATAATATATTCGTACTAATCCATCTCTTAATGAATTTCTTTTCTCATAAAAGTGATTGAAAATAATAACCTACGTTCCTAAATGGAGTAGGCCGACCACTTGAAATGTGATTCTGGCATCACTTTAGTGTTAAAAACAGACGAAAGGGGTATAATGGTAACAAGTAGCTAGCCTGTCGCCCAAAGCTGTAAATATGTAAATCATCTTACTAGTGCTGACCTAAAGAACTGTCTAAGATTGTTTTGTGTTTACTGTTAAGGTGCGACTTGTATCTTTCACATCGATATGTCGTAATCAAGCTTATTAAAACCAAATTACCAGTACGTTGGGTGCGTGTGACGCACTGAATAACGTAATCACGGAACTTGCCGTTCCGAGACTGTTGTTATCATTTGACAATAAAAAAAATGCTTATTAAAATTTCAACACGTGAGCTCCTCATTAAACAGAATAAAACTCAAATCAAACAATAATTTCATTTAAATATGGGACAGGTGCCGCACAATTACTTAAGCATTATTTTGTAGCTGATAAGGTTACATCAAACGAAAACAAATACCCCGTGCGTAATGGCGAGAATTCAATTACATTTCAACTATTTCGATGGGCCCTATGTATAAGGGCCAAAGTGATTTTTTTCAATTTTGCTTTTTTTGCATTTTAGGCATCTATAAAGTATGTAGTTTAATCCTGGATTTAAAAAAACCCATTTTTTTTATTATTCTAAAAGTTTTTGCCGTACCATAAGGGCCTAACTGGGCGTAATTTTAACGTATAAGGGCATAACGTACGTTTGATACTTTTACGCGGTAAATTCCCAGCGGTTCATTTTGGTATATTTTAAACCTTTGTTTTAAGTCAAATGTAGTCAGAACATCTATTTTTTATGTATTCTGTAAAATATTGTGATGTTTGCTATTAGAGGCCAATCTGGTAGATAGGCCCCTATACGTGTAATATTATGGTAAACACCACTTAGGCCGAAGTTATTATTTTAATATTATGGTATTTTTTAGTATGTTCAATGGGCAAATTATGTTGTTTTTGCTTCTCTGCTACTTTTCGAGACTACTGAAATATTAGAAAATTCCAAATTACGCATATTAAATGAAATATCCAGTTCTTCAATCTCGCTCGTACTCTCACGTTAGTTCGAGAACGGCTGGGCCGATTTAGCTGATATTGGTTTTGAAATGTTTGTTGTCGTTCAGGAAAGATTTATACGCTGAGTAAACTTAGAAATCTTGCAAAATAAAACTTGCCAAAGCGATATAAAAATCTCACACACCTCGAAAATGAAAATAATAATTTTCTTCTCGAGAGAACCTAATCAAACAAACCGAATGTCACCACACAATTATTACTATGCAGGACTAAATCACCTAAGATTATAATTTTAATTTAATTATTTCGGACACGTTGCAGCGACTGTGGTCATGAGTAGACTGAAGTAGGGCATCACGTTAGTTTAGCAGCTCGGGTTCTTCGAATTACCCGCTCATGATTTTTAACAGTAGGTACCGAGCCCTCGAACTAGTCGCGTTTTATTAAAATTATCAACCATCACCCAATCACACCGACAAACAACACTAACAATGTCAGACACTCTCTCTGAATATTCATCTCTATAGTAACCTCATAAATTAGACAGTATGATATCGACGGTGATGGACATTTGAAATTTCCACTTTCGATATTGTTGAACGAGTTTGATGAAGTTTTACAATACTTAAATGGTAGTCTGTACTGTTAACAATACAGTAACTAATATTACCACCGATGCCAACAGAGTGGGATATTGTTGGATAGAGTCAAAATTTTACTGTGTCAATTTCTATTAACACTGACAACAACAGCAAAGATACTCCTATTCTTTCACCTGATGGCAGTATTAGTTTGGCAAAGAAGCTATACCTTCCGTGGCTTACGTATCTTTAATTTTACCTCAATCTTTGCAAACATTCATAGGATGAACCCTACACGCCGGTAAATTCCAGAAAGAAAAAGTATTTGAAAAAAGGGACAAAGAGAGATTGCGCGAGCAATACAGTCAAGGATGGATAGGTTCTAAAAGTAAAGGGATCAAAATTCCGGTAAACCTTAGTGCAGCAGAGATGAAAAACAGGGGTAAGAAAGGAGTTTTGGTGAGCCGTGTGAAAATTCAAACAAACTTAAGTATTTTAATAAGATAGACGTAAACATAAGGGAACAGATTGAGTATTGCAATATAATACACTATTCCTACTGCCCCTGAAAGTGACTATTGATAAAAACAGAACTAGTAAAATTTTATTGATTATTCTATTTTAAGCATATATACCTATAATTACAAGTAATTACATTTTAATTCACATTTTAACTTTCAAGATTTTGAAATCAGAAAAAAAATCTATTGATCTCGAAAGTCAATTTGTGTTTTGGTAAGTAAAAGTCTCGACACATATTTCTAGTAGTTCTAGTAGTCCTACTGTTCACCATAAAATAAATTTATTTTAACGATAATTTTTATGAAAGAAAACTATAAAATAGAACTTTTTGTTCACTTAAGCCCTTATGATACAGCAAACTTCACAACGTATAAAGACCAAACTAGCACAAAATCATGAATAACAATTCCATTTCCTTGAAAAATAGTCAATTCTCTTAAGTTATACATATAAAAGCTTAAATACACGAGTATTATAACTCTATACTTTTTACTAACGATTTTAAAGAAGACCGCGTATAAGAGCCAAAGTAACACATAGATCTTTTTACCTGTTTTTTTACAAAATTTTATCTGCCTAATATTCACGTACATGGGCGTATGTACAAAAACTTTTGGTATATAATTATTTATTAAGTTTTTTTTCATTGTGTTTGAAGGGCAGAGTGTTATTAGTAAGTGTGCCAAGTTTCAGAAGTCTCGGGTTTGCCACTTCTGAGTTACAGCAGGTTTTGTCTTTAACAGCTCGCCCTGTAAAGTTTGGATTTTACACTTTGGCCCTTGTACGTAGGACCCATCGATTTTTAGGATTCTCTAAGGCACCTTACACACTGCGACTTTTAGCAGCGATGCACTCGCGATGTAGCATCGATGCGGCATCGATGCAGTCACAAATGGTCCAACTATAATACAATTGCGTTTCAAAAATGCGCGACTGCATCGCTGCTAAAAGTCGCAGTGTGCAAGGTGCCGAATCGCTTTATCTCGAGAATTAAGCGGTTTTTCCCAAAGGAAAAGTAGTCAATGTCTACATACACAGTCATAATTAAAGTCTGGCAAATGAATTATGAGACTGGGAAACGACGGGAAATCTTGAATTAGGAGGTTATGCTCTACCACCATGCAAATATCGAAATAACTGTAGGAAATTGAAATGTCTAATATCAATTTCATAGCAAACACCAGACTTGTACTATTTTTGTGTCAAAGTTAACCAAAGTAGGTATGTCATTAATTTAAAAAAACCCTTTTTTACTGTACCGACTCATGAATTGACAGTTTTGACATTGATATTAAGTATAGCTGCCATGTAAAGACTTTCAAACAAATCACATTCCCATCTTTATTTTGCCAAACTCTATGGTAAACCCAACCAATCTTTTGTGAGGTCTATCAGAGAGCACTATTTTTAAGATTTCCCAAAATAGCAACATCGACAATTAGACTTTGGTCCCCAGGCTTAACATCTAGGTACTCGAAGAGAGATCTCTCTGTAGTGTGAGATCGAATTAGAGATCAAAAATGTAAACAAGCAACTGTCAATATCCAAGTGAATTTCCTGTAGTCAATCTTTTTTGTTACTAATTGCTATAATTGTACTACTAATTGTATTAATTTTTTAACTACTTTTAGTTTATTGATTCATAACAATAAAGCTATGGCAACATCTTTGTTCACATTTTTGATCTCTAATTCGATCTCAGACTTTATTATTGGAGTCTTTCCCACAAACATTTTGTTCATTGCAAGTTACGCACATTTGAAATATAGTATGTATAGACAATAAACTTATGCAAATCAGGAAGAACTGAAAAAAGTCTATGAAACAAGTATACGTCACATACATGAATTATTGTAGGTTTTGAGGTTTTGATGTACCGTGTGGTGCCGGGTTAGAATAGCACCTCCCCCTTTCTTCCCGTGGGTGTCGTAAGAGTCGACTCTGGGAAAGGGTTGGTGTATTGTGGGCGATGGGCTAGCAACCTGTCACCACAATATCACGTTTGACCATCTGGTTACCCTCAACTTGCTAAACGTGGCACTGTATTTTTGAATTCATGTGCTCTGCCTACCCCTCATGGGAATACAGGCGTGAGAATATGTATGTATGTATGTATGTTTGAGATGCAAGAATCAAGTTAAGCAAGCAAGCAAGTAATTAATGTTCACGAATGGCTTAGCAAATAGTGCTTCATAAGGGTATTCTTTTAAATTAATAAAATGGATTGATAAGCAAGCTGTTTCACATAAGAAGAGCCTGGGGAGTAAAGGAGTTCACAGCTCTGCCACCGACAAAAGAAAATTCTCGGAACCTCTTTTCGGCTCGTAATTAAAGCGGTCTTTGGGGTAATGAGAAATAGCAGAATTGAAAATAATGTCTTAGAGAAAGTGGTGAATGTGGAGAATGTGAGAATTACAGCGAAGATGGATGGCCACCTGAGCTGTGCTTGAAAATGAAAGACGTAGACTTAAGCAAACCGACTGCATAGATATAGATTTGGCTTAAGTTCATTCAAGTGGTCTTCCAATAGACCCAGATAATAGCCGACGTCAGCGTATGTACCTAAGTAAGTTACATTGTTTTTTCTGTTATGTTGTTCTATGTAATTGTTTTATGTGCAATAAAGAGTCATACAATACAATACAATATAATAATCTAAAATACTTAGGATGAATGTATGAGTATGAGTGAGCGAAACCCTGGTAACAGATGGAAGGAAGTTTTGACCTCATGAAGAAACCAGCTGGCTTAGCACAACAAGGAGCCAGTTGAGGTGCGCGCGGGATAGGCCAAACCTGTCATTGTCTCGCGCGTGTGGCTGTGCTAAACCTACAGGGGAGAGTGCGGTCTAATAAGTATTACGGGGATGAGTTCGCCTTTGTACGTAAGTTACATTGTTTTTTCTGTTATGTTGTTCTATGTAATTGTTTTATGTGCAATAAAGAGTCATACAATACAATATTACACCAAGATTTATGACGTGGTGTCAAAACGGAATCTCTACGTTGTCAAAGTAAATTGGCAGACTCTCAAAATCACCTTTGGGGATAAACTTCGCTCTACCTGATTAATATACTGTGTCGGTTTAGGTACTTAAATTAGAGTAAACAAACTTTATACCAGATTTGACAGGTTAAGAACGTTTTTTTTTTACCTACTACCCAACTTTTTTCTGATATTCAAAAAGTTTAGCAAAGGAAGGAAACAATAAAAAATATTTTGGTGCCTAAATTTACCTAATACCAGAAACATTCGGAATTAAAACACTAACGTTCATCAGATCAATACACATTCCGAAGATTCCTTTGCTAAACTATTTGAACATCCAAAAAAAGTTGGGTGGTAAAAAAAAAGTTCTTAACCTGTCAAATCTGACATAACGTTTGTTTACTTTAATTTACGTACCTAAACCGACACAGTATAGTCCTTGAAGGATTTACTGTCAAGCCATAATGCTGTCTCCATTGAATCCTCGCCAAGTCTAGATTCGTAGACTGGATAACCTATAAGATCACCAGTCATGCAGTACAGAGGCGAACTTATCAATTAAAACGTTTCAAGCCCACTATCAAAGTTCTGCGGGTTTGTATGTTTTAACAATACTGATTGTTGCATCATGGAATACAAACAACCCGTTCTGTCATTATTGAACTAGGAGTCAAATTAAATCTTATTTTAATACTGATAAGAAATGAGCGAAAACCCCACTACAACCAGGAACTAATAACAAAAAGTTACAAGTCCATATATTATAAAACTAATTTTAAACTTACCACGCGCTGCCAAAGCGGTTTGAATTAAATTTTACTTAAGACATTTTGCTGTTGAATGGGAAAATAGTCATTATTTTTAGCAAGAAATTAAACAACGGTGCAGGGTCTAGAGTTTTAGATGTTTAATTGAATATTGAATTAAATTGTTAACAAGTTTAGTGTGCGTAGTTTTAAATGAGCTTATATGCATGTAAGTCTACTTATAGGCCACAACGTAATTAAAAACATATTTTTTAAGGTAATAAAGTCATAGTTGTGTTGTGGTTAATACTGTGTTTGAAAACAAAGCAAGTTTAAATAAAACATCATAGAGATTAAACGAAGATTGAGCGTGGGGCAAACATCGGCTTTGTTTTGTGTGTACATAATTACATAGCATACATGCATAAACATGTACTTACACAGCTACAAATAAAATTCAAGTTATGTTACCACTCTCTGCAAATTTTAGGTTTAAAGTTACATGAAAAAGCTTGCCTTATCCTAATTTATTTCCTTAGTCGCCACTTTAGAAGAAATAGATAGTTGTAATTCTAAGCCCGACACACGAGGAAAGTCAGTTGGTTACGTTGTTACTTATTTATAGAATTGTTTTTTTATGAAATAAATCTAAAAATAATTATCAGATAGCTAATTAAAATAATAATTACTGAGTGGTGTTAGACTTAGAATGGCACATATCTCCGTCATCTTGTTCCGTAAACATCGTACCTAATAGGCGATTAAGGAAATAGATTTAGGCGTGCTTTAAGCGACTGGTTAATTACATGCCTATATGAAAACTAGCCAAGTCTGACCTTAAGTAACAATATAATTATCCTTATTTATAAGAATAAACTATATTTTCTTTTCTAATAAAAAAAATCAAGACTGGCTATCGAACTTGGCACCCATTCAGATCTCACTTCTTTTGTCTTTGGAGTCAACAACCAAGGCATAATATTCATAATATTGAACTTCGCTCCCATTTCACGTTTTTTATTTTGATGTCACTTTTTGTACTTTTTGTACTTACATAAATTACTAGTATTAATTATATCAAATTTAAAGGCACTAAGTATGTTAAGTGTTCAAAATAAAATCAATTAATTAAAAAATTATGATAAAATGATAAAATTCGAGCATTTTCTGATTTATTTATTTTTGTTCACCTAATTATTTACCTGCATGCCATATTTTAACTTTCTGGATCTTCTGGAACTAGGTAAAATTTTTATCTATAGATCAGTAAGTAGTTAAATAATTACGTTTTGGACAATAACGTCTGAATATGTAACCGTTTAAGATGTATTTCTGAAATTTGGAGAACACGTGTACCTTGGAAGTCTCAATATGAGCCAAATTAGACCCGTCGATATGAAATAGTTTTTGAGTTATGAGGGGGTCAAAAATGGCTCCAAATAGTTGGATATTACACAAGGCACTGCTCGACAGTTCTGTTGCTTGAACTTGGCTAGACACGCTACCGCATATCTAGATGTACCTAATTAGCGAAATCGTCCAGTACGTCTAGTATGTTCATTTCGATGGTGCAGTCGTTATCGAATTCGTTTGCGAGTTGTCGCGGAATGTATGGAGACTTGTCGACCGTGGCAGTTGTGCAAACGTTCCGCTGGCGGCACTGTCTCGCTTTCCATACAATTTTGCGATAACTCGCAAACGAATTCGTTAACGACTGCACCATCGAAATGAACATACTAGCAGGGCCGGCTTTAAACTATTTGAGGCCCTGGGCACATTAGGATCATGGGGCCCCTATGGTTATCATTTGGTAATCTGGCAGGAACTAGGGGGCCCCATTCGATCGCGGGGCCCTGGGCACGTGCCCATAGTGCCCAGTGGAGAAGAGGGGCCTGCATACTAGACGTACAGCTATTCACGTGGCTTACCGTGATCAAGAAGAGTAGACATTATTAGGGGTCATCCATAAAGTACGTCACACGTAAAGGGGGGAG
>BHDV01012511.1:274833-294118 GCA_005406045.1 Adoxophyes honmai
AATGTGACCACCTGTGACAAGGACGGGGGGAGGGCTAAAAAAATCATGAAATTCGTGTGACGTACTTTATGGATGGCCCCTTATCTCATTCATAAATAAGTTAATTTAATTTAATTGAGCTATTAATTATCGTTGATTGTTTCCACGGTTGTGGTTTATATCATTTGCAACAACCCTAAAGATCTTTGTCATCATATAGAAGAGAAATCAGCGATCAGCTGATGACTCAAACAATTTAGCCTCTTGTTTGCCGACTATGTTTTGATTGCAGTATTTATACACTGACAACAGTTCTACGCTCTTAGTTCTAGCAGTGACAGTTCCTGTTGACAGAATTTTATAATTTACTTTGTTTTAATCTTAAAAGTGAACGGGTTTTGTTCAGACGTGCGCGATATTTTTTTTTTATAATTTCAAACCAAAGAACATGGATGTTCAGAAGAATAAAAAGAGTAAAACTTCTGTGCAATGGATGGTAGGGATCGTTGGTAAGTAAGTACCTAAATAGGTTTATTTAATTATACTTGGGTCCGTAAATGAAAAATATAAGAGACTCACTCATAACGAAACAATAATAATTCGCGTCTTAAATCAGTTTGGAAGCAACCACCGCGGGTCCTAGATGGAGAGCTACGGGTTACAAAAATTGTCGTTACATAATGACCCTAATAGTAATCGGGGAGAGTATTGTTTGTGCTCTGATGGGCGGGGCAACGTATTGTGTTGATCTTGTAAATAATTTTTAATTTTCTATAGTATACCGTTTACCACCCTAAACCTGTGATTCAACTATAGTTTCATTTAGGGTCAAGCGCGAGTAGAGATCCGCGAGATAGACTATACCTGTCCCTATCAAGTAGGTATGCTACGACTGGCTGCAGAGTTAACAAAGAAGTTCTTTCAGCCAACTCCCTATCCTTCGTCTATGGTCTCCAAACTGGCTGGATTTCTCCGATGGCGAAGGTCCTGCAGTCCGACGCCTCCCCGTTGGGGGCGCCCCTCTCTGACTACACCCTGGGCGGGGTCGCCAGCGTACTGCCCATCACAGCCCTGGTCTTCGTGCCGTTCTTCGCTTGCGTGGCCGATAAGTTCGGCAGGAAAACCGGCATGCTCATCATGACGCTTCCACAGACAGTGAGTGTTCTACAGTTTGATTTAGAAAGTAAGACTAGATTTTTTAAGGCACTAGATGATTATGTTACTGCTGATGAAATTCATCAAAAGTCCCATATACAAGGTGGCTGGAAATTTACTGTAAATATTTTAACCAGTGGTCGAGTATGCATTTGAAAAAACCTGCAAAATATTTACGGAAAATTTCATTATTGACCTCGTGAGAGACTAGTAGATTGTTCAACAAGGGACTAAAACAAGCCATAATGTCACGAGATATTTAAACACCCGAGCATAGCGAGGGTGGCTATAGTTCGAGTGTCATTATGGTTGTTTAGTCTCGCGTTAAACACTCTACTTTTCACTTTGAATGCGAGGAAAAAAACGACGTTCTTTCTGTTATATAAAAAATTACAATACTGATTACAACAAAGCTTTCCATGTACAAATATGTTTTAATCTAACCTAAGAAAAATAAAAAAAAACACGGTTTTTCTTTTCTTTTACTTTTTTTTGTAAAGTGACGCTTTGAATGCTTGCATATTTAGCCAACAGATTTTAACTTTAAACTATTTTTAAGCTTATTATTATTACACTATGCATATTAAATTTTTTAATAATTATTTTTCCAGGCCAGTTGGCTCCTAAAGATGATCTCGCCTTCCACCACGACTCTCGTCCTCGCCAGGATAGGCTGCGGCATCGCCGCAGGAGGCTGCTTCACCATTGTCCCCATGTACAACAAAGAGATCAGCCAAGACAGCATACGGGGTCTCATGGGGGCCCTTCTGATGGTCTGCTACAACCTTGGGCTCCTCACCATGTATGCTTTGGGGGCCTACTTCGACTACTACACGGTGTTGTACATAGTTGTCGGCGTGCCCATAGTGATATTTTTCCTGCTTCTACTATGTCCTGAGTCTCCTGGATATTTAGTGAAGATGGGAAAGATAGAGGTAAGTAAGCTTTTCTTAAGGTTTTTGTTGAAGGTTTTACCCAAGTGTTAAGCTAAATCACAAGTCAAAGATTTTATTTTTAAGCGGCAATTAAATAGGTATAGATACTGATTAATTCCGGTGAATTTACTTCTTTGTAAGAAATCATTATGAAGTTTCTACTACATAAGTTTCTCTGACTTTCTACTACTCAAATTTACAACAATTAACAATGTTTAGTAAATGAAAATTAAAAAAAAAAAATGTAGAGTGGGTATATGACTTAAAAATGATCTTGGGTTTTAGGCGCGAATTTTAGCGCATAAAATGGTAGCGAAATTTGGTAAAGAAATCGAATACGAATTCGATTTATAAAGTAAGCTTATTTTGCAATGTATATAATGTACGAATACAATGAGGACGCCGATACCACATAAAGTTAGAAAACAATAACTACGACATGGCATCGAATTTCCACCTCAAATATGAGAAATACGTGTAGTTAGAATCTTTGTATTTACTCTAACTCTAGCATAAAATAATATTTACTTACAAACTATTTGTCGTACTTTTTATTGTATTATTTAAAATGAGCTACACAGTTGAGATACCGCGTACAAAGTCCGTTTCGGGTTGTTATAGAAAATTATATCTTCGATGTTTATTTTATCACGACTTGAGTTTTATTAACGTTAAAGAAATTACGTAATAGTAATCATATTTATTTGTGTTAGGATTTGTAAGATTCTCAAATGATATTGTAATTGGGTAGTTGACTAAACAAATGTTCGCTGTTCGGCCTATGTTCGCTCAAAACAGACAACATTTGTTTTCACTTAAATGAAAAAACGAACATTTGTTTAGAACAAAAGATCGGCGAATAGTAGGCGAGCGAGCCAGTTGCGTTTTCACCATCATCATGGACGGCGGCGAGTTGGTTTTAGCTAGTGCAGCGATTGTTGTAATTGCAATTTTACTAAAATAAAAACCGCGACAAAAAAAGCGGTATTGGGTCTCAAATTTTTGAAGGAGAGAGAGCAAAGACAAAATGAATCTCTTAACCAAGCTAGGACGATACCGAAGACGGATGTTTTCATAACTTCTGCAGAATGAGTGAACAGGAATTCCAACAATTATTGACATTCATACATACAACGAAGCATACAATCGCGCCTGTGTTCCCAAATAGGGTAGGCAGAGAACACGAAACGTGACATAGACAAAACAATGACTACTTCACGCTTCGCAGCCACTTCTAGCAAAATTTTAGGTTTAAGAATAGATGGAAGAAGTATAATAGTGACAGGTTGCTAGCCTATTTCCTTGGTCGCCTTTTACAATATCCACGGAAGACATGGAGAAGTGCTATTCTATCCCGACTAGGGATTGCAATCCAGCGGCGTTTTCAATCCAGCTGGATTCTTGCTGGATTGACCTGAATCCAGCTGGATCCAGCGCGGATCCAGCAAAATGTGAAAAGACAAAAAAGACGTCATTTTTAAGACTTTTTTCCTTAGTTTGTACGTTTTACAATAATCTATTACACGTTTGGTGAAATTTTATATAAATTTGCTTTAGTTTGAGATAAAAAGAATCAACTTAAAATTAAGTAACATATACCTCAAGTAAGCAATATCTTATTAAATCTTACAAATTATTTCCAAATTAACTACGAAAAAGGGCCGTAATAATAATACTATTTTAATCTCCAATCTATGTTTTGTATCACAAGAAGCTCCGAAATGTTATTTGCGCACTAATTAATCGATAATATTTGTTACGAAAATCGAAAGCTGATAATTAGGCAGTTTCAAATCTGACGATAAGAGACCGACTATTTCTTTTTCTGAATCCTCTGGAAATAAAAAAGAAATCCTCTAGAAAACAATTGATCTATTTATAGTCTTATCTCCCAATCTGCTTCGCACTGAACTGCATATGTAGCCGGCTGCTGAGAATGCCCTTTCGACCTCTACACTGGTCAGTTTTAGGGTCATTAAATACTCATAAACCATATAATTGTATTCACCCCGCACTCCTTCGATCTTATAAACAATTCTATTGGAAATGGCGGCAACTCAAAACTAAATAATAGAAATTGATACGGTTGCGGATCCTCACCGCTGGATCCAGCACTGTGTGCTGGATCCAGCATGCTCAAAAAGGCGCTGGATCCAGCTGGATTGCTGGATGCTGGATCGCCTGGATCCAGCAATTGCAATCCCTAATCCCGACACCACACAGGTATACGTTTCGTCTGCACCTGCACCTGAACGCTGGAGTTGGAATTTCGATCTTTCACGCCTGATAGAAGGCGTTAAGTATTCAATCTTCTTTTTGATATCCAGGGGTGTACATAAATGTCAGCTATGTATTTTTGTAGTCTTTGCTTTTTTGATCCCATAGGCAGGGATGAATCCGATTATTTTCAATTAGTTGTAAGGTTTTTTCTTGATTTCATTCCATCGTCGTATAGGATTAAGTTGATTGTTCAGAAAAAGATCGGAGAACCAGGGAGCAGCTACTACGCCGAGCAAATGCTCTGAACATCTGTTCGCTCGCCTGACGTCGTTTACACTAAATGAAAGTGTGAGCGAGCATTCGCTCGCCGAGTCCAGCCGATCATCGCTGAACGAACACACGTGACTTAACAATCAAAGGGTAGATCCCATTTTTCAACCTATCCCACCTGACATTCTATAAATAAATAAATTTAGGTGGGCTAGGTTGGATAATGGGAACTACCCCAATCGAAACCCATGGTCAAGCACGTTTAGCGCGCAATAGGAATCATTTTGTTTTACGAGCATTTCTCCCGGGATCACAATCTTCGGGCCACAGGCTATAAAACTGTCATAATTTTATTATATCTCTTTCTTCTTTTGTTAAACCTAAAGTTAAAGTGGCCGAGGAGCTTCAAATGGCCGTAGTTTGGCCTATGTAACGCTTCTTGTGTACTGCCTTACCTCATTTGGGAATACAAGCATGACGTATATGTATTTATACAAAAACCTACTTGCAGGATGCTACTCAGAAGTTAGCCATGCTCCGTGGTTTAGACGCGGACGACAAAGCCATACAAAGTGAAATCGAAGCTATGAGGGAGCGAGACGAATATTACAAGTCACTGCCTTCTCTGTCGGTCTTCGTTATTCGTAAGTATCTTCATAAGTCTAGCGATCCTAGCGCCACCAATCGTCCAGTAGTAGAACTTCTTCCACTATCGTCACAAACTGTCAGTGTTCTACATCACCAGGGAGCGAAACTTTGGTGCCGTTGACAGCCGTATGACGTCAAGCTTCATACAGAGTGTTTTTATCTAGATTATAAGTTATTAATCAGGCAGCGAAATTTTGATGCCGATGACAGACGTTTAAGACGTTCTGTTCTATAAAAGTGGTTTGTTGTCTTTCGTTTTCTTGTGAACATTTTTTTTTTTCAGATACATTGCCCAGTAAAATATTGTATTTAGATAATTAAATATAAACAAATAGCTTTCCTTGTCACTATTTTTTTCGATAACGACATTATGATATGCATCGAATCACGCAAGCGTCCTTAATTTATTTGTGTAAGGTTGAGTATAAAGTTTGACATTACTATTAAACTCGGCGTGCTAGAGACAACTGTTGCATCTGTCAAAGCTTGGTAAATATTGTGTATAATTTATAAACACACCGTATATGCCAATTCATTTGCGTCATAATGACGTCACCGGCACCAAAGTTTCGCTCCCTGTACATCACACTAACGCAGTTTCGAAAATCGGTTGCATAAATACAAAATCCAACTTTCTCTGTGTGGATCTCGGTCTAGTTTTCCCCACATAAGTACCTAACTAAAACAGATGGATTACAATACGATTTCGGGACGATAAGTCAAAGCGGCAATAAAAACGATCAAGTAGTCCAAGAAGTCAGAACAACAGATAACCTGATGGCACAGAAATATTTCCCCCTCTTGGAAATACAAGCGTGAGAATATGTATGTAGGTATGTGTAGAAAAAATGATTCCTGATAACTGATTGAAAATCATCGTGTAAGTACAGGCCAAACTTTTTTTTCCAGTGAAGGACAAGGCATGGCGCCGAGCTTGTCTCTTAGGCACAATTCTTATCTCCGTGCAAACGTTCAGCGGAAACTACGCTCTCGTCTCCTACGGAGCCAACATCCTGGCGGCATCAGGAGCGACTACGAATCCGGAGCTGCAGACCCTCAGCTTCCCAGCAGTCATGATGATTGGAGCCATCCTATCAATGTGTGTGGTTGAGAAAGTGGGGAGAAGGGTGAGTTCAAAAAGATCTGCACTCAACAGTTCTTGGAACTGAAATTGCCCGCCGGCTTCACAAAGCAACGGTGCGAATTGAGTGACGCATGAGAACTGTCATTTTTGGACGCTTTTGAATACTTGTTTTGTGCGTTGTCGTGCTATAGGTATAGGAAGAATGTTGTTGAGGATTAGAGTTTGTATAGCTTTAGTTTCTAGGTATTGTCTATGATTATTGTAAAAAAGAAATAAATTGGATGTGTCAGCAACTGGTGTCAATTTTTCTGGCTCTCGATCGTTCCCAATTTCCTACAAATGTGAAAACTGACTAAGGACTGTCATGGTATTTTCAAAGAAAATTTCAAATATTTCGGTTTCTGAATGAGGTGAAATGTACAAGTACAGGTGACGATACAATATGAAGCTGATTTGATTCTTCATGCCAAGTATCTGACTCGCCGGTTCATTGCAACCAAAAAATATCATAATGCCATAATCATAATCAAATAACATATTTCGACTTTATCTCAAATTGTCTTAGTTCGAAAATGACTAAAATCTCAAAAACTTTATTTTTCATTCAAACAAAATGTTACATTGACGTTTACTCATTACACCCAATGTCCAAAATATATAGTTGGTATTCAGACTGAAAGTTAAATTGCATAAGTTTCATAATATCCCAAATCCAAAAACACACTTTCTCATAATGCCTAAAATTTTGTCTACTTAACAAACGTATCAACTCGACGTAAACTCAACGTTCAAACTGAAACCCGTAAGATCATAATTAAATTTCTACTGTCTTATCTACTCATTCCTGTCAATGAAAACTTTCCATATCGAGAATTTGACGTTTAAGGGCCGATTGTTCAATCACCAGATAAATTTATCTGCCAGTTAAAATTATTGCTATCCTTTTTTCGCGTCATATAAAAGAAAAGTGACAGCCAACATTTATCGGACAGATATGTTTTATCTGGTGATTGAAAAATTAGCTCTAAATCTTGAGACAGTTTTGTTTTGTTTTTAGTCATTTTGAGATTAGGTTGAATTGGAAATTAGTAAACACAATATAAAGTCAGTTAGACTTAAAGAGATATCAGGAATTGTGCATATTAAGAATTAGGCTTATTAAGTCACTTCGAATATTAGACATTATTAAACTTGTCTGTTTTGAAATTGCGATGTATTGAGAACATTGTATTACTTTGATATTTGGTTGCAACGAACCGGTAACGTTGGTGGATGGTTCAGTCCGTCATCTGTTCTCGCTCCGTGACTAAACCAACTAAACACCCTTTTCTTAATTCTAGACTCTATATCTATTTTCATACCAGCTCATTTCTTATTCTATCTTTAAATAAAATCATTGCTGTTCCCAGGTGATCCTCCTCACCGCGTTATTGGTATCAACAGCGGCCTTGGCGGCCTTGGCGGTTATCCTGCAGCTTCCCCAAGGCACAGTTCCTTCCTGGTTGATGCTGCTCGCAATTGCTGTGTCTATGATTGCGTACACCACAGGAGTTCTGCCTATGCCTTACATAGTTATGACTGAAATATTTAATATTCAGGTAAGTACTTTCACTTTGTGTGATGTCGTGTTAGCAAATACACCTCTCTATTTTTAATTTTTCTGACGATGTCGTTAGAGGCGTACAAAGAAAATTAAGATATGTTTTAAGTGTCAGGCTTGCCACCTGTCTCTAATGATACTTTCATCAAGCTTCAGACCCTAAGATTGTACTAATAGTTCCTAGAAACCGCGAAATAGTAATTGTTTTAGGGGCAGTGCAGACGACAGACTTTTGTGCAATCGAGTCTGCGGCGCAATAAAAACTCTGAATGGAAACTTTCTGCGCGCCATTCAGAGTTTTTTTTGCGCCGCAGACTCGATCGCACAAAAGTCTGTCGTCTGCGCGGCCCCTTATCTGTGCAACGTTTTTTGTGCTCCGCCTCCCCATTTGAAAATACAGGCGTCCCCTTGAAACTTGCCCTGCCCATTCTCACTTCACCTAGCAGATTCTTTTGATTGTCTTTGTGGGAATGTAGAAATGTAGAAACTTTAACAGTTGAGTTTCTAGTAGAGGATCTACTAATCATCGATAGATGGCGCTAGAGGTCGCTACAGCTTATTCTGAGATAATGTTTGATTTCAGATTCGAGCCAAGATGATGGGCATAGCCGTCAGTATAGCGTGGATCATGTCTTTCCTGCAGTTGGCGACTTTCGCCCCTATCAAAGGCGCTCTGGGCCTCCACGCAAACTTTTACTGCTACACGTTGATCCATCTGGTTGGAGTGGCTGCAGTAGTGTTCCTCATGCCAGAGACTAGGGGAAAGAGCATAGAGCAAGTGGAATTAGAATTTAGAAATAAATAAATAAGTAGTTTAAACATAATTCTGTTTTTTTTTTCAAGCATTTTTTTTAGGTCTTTAGTAACAGATAGCACAAGTATCTATAAACCATTTTGACTCATAAAAAAAAACAAGCTTTGTGTAAAACTATGAATGACTGCAGTATGGTGACGGGTTAGAATAGCACCTCCCGTGGGTGTCGTAAGACAACGTTAAGAGTCAACTCTGGGAAAGGGTTAGTATATTTTGGACGATGGGCTAGCAAACTGTCACTGCAATATCACGATTAACCTTCTGGTTACCCTGAAATTGCTAAAAGTAATAATAATAATAATAATTTTGAATAATAATAATTTATTTATTCAAAAACATCAGTGGTTACATCAAGTAAGGTTGAGGCTTCCCAGTGGGTATATATATACCTGTGTTGGGATGACTCACTCTTCCAAAAATAGAACGTTGTTGTTAACAGTCCACTAAAGTAAAAAGAAAAAGTTTGTTGTTAAAATTATAGTAATAATAATATTCTAACTTAGCCCAATTATTATAAGTATGAAATGGTAGGTGATGTGTGTGTATGTGTGTGTGTGTGTGTATGTGTGTGTGTGTGTGTGTGTGTGTGTGTGTGTGTGTGTGTGCGCGTATCTAGTAGGTAGACCACTTTCTTGGTCGACCGTACCTATAATATTTAGGGCTAGGAAGAATTCGGTATAAAGTAATTACTAATTGGGTATGATGAATGCTCACTTTATTCTAAATTAATTGCTTAGTCGCCAGACGGCATCCACGAAAGAAATGAAGAAGTGTGAATTCTAAGCCCGAATCGCGGGGGGAAGTTACGTTAGTGTCCACACAGGCCACCGGCCAAAACCACAAAACGCCACCACCGCCATATTGCTTATGACCGGTGATCCGTGTGCGACGACACTTAAGTACCTACTTAATTATGTTTTAAATTAATTGTTTTTTTATTTAAATCTAAAAATAATCAACAATTATAATAAAAGTATAATTATACTGAGAGTTCCGTAAATATCGTAATAGACGATTAAGGAAATAGATTTAGGTGTGCTTTAGGCGGCCGGCTAGCTATAACACCTATTTCATCTAATTTAAGTTCTATAATTATGCTAAAATTGATTACGGATTCTGAAATTATTTTGACCATGTATCGTTTCTCGTGCTCTCTCTACCCCATTGCAAATACAGATATGATGTATAAGTTTATAGCTATCCCACTGAAAAATAAAATGTGAAATCAAAGCCAAGTTTAATTACACATGCCTTGGTTTTTGACTTCGATGACAAAATAATATACTCTTCGTAAGTTCTAAACCAGTTACTTGTTGGTTTTTGTTTTAATATTCCTGAAAATTGGCTGCTTGGTAGAAACTAGCCATCAAACATAATAATTAGTATATGAAAACTAGCCAACCTACCATAGGCTAAAATACAGGGTGGTCGGAAATTTACCGTAAGTAAATATTTTTTAGCAGTGGTCCGGTATACGCGTCTGAAATCCCCTGTGAAGGCTGTGAAGCATCTAAAGTTTCTCCAAATCATGTAAAAAAAATAAGTTCGAAAATCTGAAAACATTGCCCAGTTGTTTATACGCCGGATTTTAGCCAACCGCCTAGCATCGCAATTTCGAACACGAATACCAATCGCGGATGCAAGTGAAACATTTGTCTCCCACGAGGTCAGTAATGAAAATGTTTAGAAAATATTATACAGGGATTTTCAGACGAGCATAATGGACCACTAGTTAGAATATTTATGGTCAGTTTCCGGCAAACCTGTACAATTATCCTAATTTATAGGACGAAAATATGTTTTACTAGAGACCCGCCCCGACTTCGCATGGGCACAATGCTGATACTAAAATATTACGGATTTTTACACCCTTGGTTACATTATTGACGATTACCAAGGATCTCTATTTTTTTTTTCAAAATGAAACGTAGACTATGTCAATTCGGAAGAAAGTAGCATTCTAATAGTTTTTTTTTTAATCGGCCCAGTACTTTTTGAGCCTATTCACTACAAACATACAAAAATACAAACAAATCTTTCCTCTTATAATATTAGTATATTTAGATACACGAGTATGTCATATATCCTCTTTTGTACATAATTTATCAGTAGGTTATGAGTACTCGTTATACATATATCGTAAAATATAGATTAAATTTACAGGCACTAAGTTGAATGTTCCTATTAGAATCAGTTGAATAAAAAAATATGATACATACATACATACATAACCGTCACGCCTTATTCCCTGCGGGGTAGGCAGAGACAACAGAGCGCCATTCGCTTCTATTTTTACATACATACTATTATACTATGATTAAATTTTACCATTCTGATTTATTTATTTCTATTCAGCTAATTACCTATCTGCAAGCCAAGTTTGAACGTCTTAAGTGTTCTGGAGCTGGGTGAGAGTTTTGATGTATTGGTCAGTCAGTGATAAAATGTCTATTTTAAAACGTTAACATCTGAATAACCGTTAACGATGTGTTTCTGAAATTTAGAAAACACAATGTACCTCGCAAGTCTCAATATATAATCCAAATTAGACACTAAATATGTCACACAGGTTTTGAGGTTGTGAGACGATCAAAAATGGTTTCAAATGGTTCGTGAAATACACGCGGTGCTGCTCGCCAGCTCTGTTACTTGAACTTGGCTTGACACGCTGCCGCGTGTCTAGATATAATTAGTGAAATACGTCCAGCAATCCACGTGGCTTACCGCGATCATGGAGAGTAAACATTATTTTTTATAAAGTACCTAATTAAGCTAATTGAGCAATTAATTGCCGTTGAATCTTCCCACGCTTGTAGGTAGCTGAAATCGTTTACAACATCCCTAGGGCTCTTTCTCATCGTATAAAAGAAAAATCAGTGATCAGCTGATGACTCGTAGTCCAGCCTCTTGTTTGCCGACACTGTGTTCATTTCAGTATTTATATGAATAATGACAACAATTCTACGCACTTAGCAATGACAGTTGCGGTTGACAGAATTTTATAATATATTTTGTTTTAACATTTTTTTAAGTGAACGAGTTTGGTTCAAACGTGCGCATTAACTCAACTTTTTTAAATTTGCAAACGAAAGAACATGGATGTCGAGATGACTAAAAAAAGTAAAACTTCTGTACAATGGATGGTTGGGATAGTTGGTATTGGTAAGTACCTAAATAATTTTAATCGAAGACACTTGAGTCTGTAAATCTATACAACTTAATATTATAAAGCTGAAGAGTTTGTTTGTTTGAACGCCCTAATCACAGGAAGTACTGGTTCGAATTGAAAATTTATTTTTGTGTTGGATAGACCATTTATCGAGGGAGGCCTTAGGTTATATAACATCGCAGTGCGACCAATATGACCGAAGAAACACTACAAAATGTGGACAAAACGGGGGAAATTACCCAAAATCTATATTCCACGCGAACGGAGTCGCGGGCACAGCTTGTAAGAAATATAAGGATAACCGACGTCTTAAATCGAAGCGAAAGCAGTAGCATGCCGCGCGCGATTGACAGCAACCAGCGCGGTTCCTAGATGAAGAGCTACGGACTACGAATAATGTCGATCTAAACTCGTTTTAAGACGAAAAGTGAATCTGAAAAAAAATATCGGACTAACCCCAACGTGTGGGGCATCGTTGAAGAGTTCTTGTAAAATGCAACAAAAACTGCCTGAAAATTATGTAGATCAAATCCTCTGTCTTGAGTTAATCTAAAATAAAGTTACCTATAATTTGAGATATTACTTGGAACATTATTTGAAATACTTAATTCCGAAAAAAAGGTGTACATTTCAGCTACCTCAAAGTAAGAACTTTCAATTAAAACTAAAGGCTCAACAAATATGCTAGAAGTGCCCGCGAAACGTGAAATAGTAATCGTTTTGTCAATGTAGCGTTTTATGTGCTCTGCTAACCCAATTTGGCCTTGCCCCACAGGCTTGATGTGTGTATGTATTCTTTCAGCCAACTCCCTATCCTTCATGTATGGGCTCCAAATTGGTTGGATCTCTCCAATGGCGAAGGTCCTGCAGTCCGACGCCTCCCCGTTGGGGGCGCCCCTCTCCGACTACACCCTGGGCTGGATCGCCAGCGTGTTGCCCATCACTGCCCTGGTCTGCGTGCCGATTTTCGCTTTTCTGGCCGATAAGTTCGGCAGGAGAACCAGCATGCTCATCATGATGCTTCCACAGATAGTGTGTTATATTTTATTTATAAAGTAAGGTACTAGATATGTATGTTGCTTTGATGGTGTAAAGTAACTAGGGCGGTGCCAGCGGTGCCCAGGCACAAGGCCCTGGAGTAGCGTAGAAATGACCAGACCAGTATCTTCAAGGAAGCAGTTTTAATAAATCACACCGGGCGCATAAAAGGCTAGTTATGGCACCACTTTGATGAAAGTTATGCCTCCTTCAACAGAGGTAGACAGAGACTACTTGGTTCCACTTGCTACGATTTTTAGACACCTCTTTTGCTTCATCAACATTCATTAATCTCTTCATACATGCTCGTCGGTATCGGATGCTCTTATCCTGATCATGATCCACAGAATAAGTGATACGGAACTGTTCTCATTAGATTATTTTGAGGGAAAAGTTATCGACAAAAATTGATACTAGATAGGTAAATAGAATTTATCGTTAACTTTCGATAGCATTTTCGACATACTATTTTAGAATTGTAAGAAACAGGCAACAACGGCAATGTAATTTTAGTATCTGAGATTAAAAAATAGACCATAACCATGGGTTTGTCAATGTGGCGTTCGTATGCTCTGCCTACCACATTTGGGGGTAAAGGCGTGATGTATGTATGAATGTATGTAATAATCCAAACCATTTGTACAAAACATTTTCGAGTCTACCAGCGCTTCGGAAAAACTATTATTGCCAAGAAGAAAATCATAAGTTTATTCTAAATGGATTGTTCCATTTCCAGGCCAGCTGGCTCCTCAAGATGATCTCACCTTCCACGGCGACCGTGATCGTCGCCAGGGCAGGCGGCGGCATTGCCGCAGGAGGCTGCTACACCGTAGTCCCCATGTACAACAAAGAGATCAGCGAAGACAGCATACGGGGTCTCATGGGGGCCCTTCTGATGGTCTGCTACAATCTTGGAGTCCTCACCATGTATGCTTTGGGGGCCTACTTGGACTACTACACTGTGTTGTACGTAGTTGT
Organism: Adoxophyes honmai; assembly: GCA_005406045.1. NCBI lineage: Eukaryota > Metazoa > Arthropoda > Insecta > Lepidoptera > Tortricidae > Adoxophyes > Adoxophyes honmai. Next base: position 288,724 of record BHDV01012511.1, read on the forward strand.
CGGCGTGCCCATAGTAATGTTTTTCTTGCTTCTGATATGCCCTGAGTCTCCTGGATATTTAGTGAAAGTGGGAAAGATAGAGGTAAGATGTTTTTTTTATCTACGTTTGAATCCCTATGTTTTTTAACCTACCTACTACCTATTGTTTAAAACCTGCAGGGTTAAATTAAAATTTAAAATAAATGGTATCGCGTAATGTCATATAGGTACATATAATATGTACCTAACCTATTTGCAGGATGCTACGCAAAAGTTAGCCATGCTCCGTGGTTTAGATGCGGACGACAAAGACGTACAAAGCGAAATCGAAGCTATGAGGGAGCGAGACGAATATTACAAGTCACTGCCTTCTCTGTCTCTCTTCGTTATTCGTAAGTATCTTCATAAGTGTGGCGCCCCTAGCGCCACCAATCGTCCACTAGTAGAATTACCTTCCACAAACGTCACCAACTGTCAAAGTGTTCTACATCGCGCTAACGAAGTTAGGAAAATCGGTTTCATAAAATACAACTTCCAACTTTCTCTCTCTGGACTTCGGTTACCAAGCATAACATCTGCCCGGAGAGAGATCTCTCTATTGGAGCCTTCCCCACAACAAACAACAAAAGCAGATGGATTTATAATTTCGGAACGATATTAACAGTTTGGTAACGCCAATAGAAACGATCAAACGGTCAAAGAAGTCAGAACAGCGCTGCGGCGTAAGGCATTTTATTAAACGGGTCATTGTCAAGCCTGGCAATTTTTTTCGCCAAAAAATGAAACACGTGATTTATAAAAATCAAAGGTATATTACGACTCTTACTCTAACTTGCAACAGAACTGAGTATCATTCAGAGATCAATTATTCGAAAAAAACGATTTAAAACGAAATAACGATATTTCGGTTCCACAGAAAAGACTAATATGTCCACCGAGTGGACTAATTATGTTAATTAATAATAAATAAACAAAACAAAAAGCGGTAAACATCTTAAACAATAATAACGTTCAAGATATATTCTCATAATCATGAACAATCAGACACGTAAATACATTCAAAAAGTATATAAAAAATATTTTGTGTCTGTCTACCGAAATGACAATTCTTTTCGGTGGACAGAATATGCCTTCGTCCTCCGAAGACTAGGAAGCCTTCAAGTCTTCAAGAAGCATGTATGAAAGTGGGGGTTTGGTGGCTCTTCCTGGTTTTTACGTTGACGTATCCGAACTTTCAGAATATACGTTCAAAAATTGTATACTTTTATGAACATTTTTTTCAATCAACAAACAGACTGCACTCACTAATTTTTAATGGTTGCTGCATTCTAAAGTCATCAACTTCTTTCTAAGTAAGTAAGTTTCTTTGCTTTAAACATTCTTCTGTTTTTCACTGCAATACGTTCACCCATTTCATGGTACTAAAATAATTGGAATGGAAGGCGGTATTTTGCGTGCGATGTACTTTTAAGTTTCTTTTTGTATATTGATTTTTTTCTGCATCGTCGTGCATCATTCCATTTTCCCTCCAAAGCTTATTTTGTATGTTTTTGTTAAATCTTCTACAGTTTTTTTTACCTTTACAGAATTAACGTTTAAACATTCAGTATTCAGTCACTAGTCATTTACGGATATAACAAAAAAGGAATCAGAAGCTAGTTTTTAAAGTTATAATAAAAAATTAAACCAAAGTACAAGAATCAATCAAAATATAATCATTTATCGTTTGGGTGCACAAAAAGTCCACCAAAAAGACGTCGACCGAATGGACTTTTTTCGCAATATCATTCACAACACCAGCCATTTATAGGATTATTCAAAAGGCAAGGCATATTTACAATGTTTGATTGCTTAACTAATTGTTAAAAACGTTTGGTGGATTTATAGCGATGTACTTACAAAATACAGCAGTAACCGGAAAGACAATTCAACATTGACACCACCAAATATTCTTGTTAACACAACAATATCGTCTGCTGCGCACAAGTCACGGCAAAATGGATGCTAACAGGGATAGTACGATAGTGAATTAGTTAAATTATATGTCCCGGTCTATTCATTTGGCATTTCTCTAATTTTTCTAGAATTTAAAGTAATGTCCACCAAAAAGACAAAAAATGCTGTGACAAGATTCAATGATGCAAAAAATGTGTTTTATTTCCATCTAATTTTTTAAATCCTATTAATGTCAAATGGAAATCATATAAAGATTAGGGAAAAATGGCATTTTTGTACAATAATAAAAGAGATGTATTTTTTAAAGCCACATTCTATTAACAGGTGGAACCCGGACAGTCCACCGAAGTGGACTTTCAGTTACATTTGTGGTGATAAACAAAACAAATATTACATTTATAGAAAATACGATATAGTATAGTCTAGTACGTTTCCTGTACTTTATAGTTATGATGTAAATTAAATGCAATTATTAAAAATGTCTTATATATTACAAATGGACATGTTTTTTTAGGGTTATGACAATGACCCAAACCACCCAATGGCACAGAAATAGGTACCTAAATAGCATCGTCGAGCATAATGTTAATGTATACTTAACTTGCTTGCTGAAAAATTTTACACGGTTTTTGTCTCGCCGTCTTATATGGTAAGTTTTTTTTATGAAAGATTTATGACAGTAAAAAGTTACTTAGTTTTACGAAATTACGACGAATTATTCGCTTTCAATTACCGGATTCAAAAAACGGGTTCCTGGTTCCTGGTTCCTGATTTTTTATCATCGTGTAAGTACAGGCCAAACTTATTTTCCCCAGTGAAGGACAAAGCGTGGCGCCGAGCTTGTCTCCTGGGCGTAATTCTCATCTCCGTGCAATCGCTCAGCGGAAACTTTGCTCTCATCTCCTATGGAGCCAACATCCTGGCGGCATCAGGGACGACTATGAATCCGGAGCTGCAGACCCTCTGCTTCCCAGCAGTCATGATGACTGGAGCCATCCTATCCATGTGTGTGGTTGAGAAAGTGAGGAGAAGGGTGAGTAGTAAAAAATGTTTTGCATTCATCGTGAATTGTACTCGACAATAGATTATACCTGGTATCATCGAACTACTTCTGTTTTTGAGTGAGCTGAAATTTTGCATACTAGAGTAATAGTGACGATGCAATATGGATCTGTTTTGATGATGAGGCTGGAAGCCCATCGAGCTTCAACTTGTTTGATCCTTCATGCCAAGTATCTGACTCCCCGAAGTCTGCAAACTTGTAGTTGGCGGATGGTTCAGTCCGTCATCTGTTGTCTCTACGTGACTAAACCAACTAAACCTCTCTACCTCTATTCTAGTCTCTATTTCTATTTCCACACCAGCTTATTCCTTATTATGTCTTTAAATAAAATGATCGATTGATGTTCCTAGGTGATCCTCATCACCGCGTACCTGGTATCAGCAACGGCCTTGGCGTCCCTGGCTGTCCTCCTGCAGCTTCCCCACGGCACAGTTCCTTCCTGGCTGATGCTGCTCCCAATCACCGTGTCTATGCTCTCTTACACGACGGGAGTTCTGCCTATGCCTTACGTAGTTATGGCTGAAATGTTCAATATCCAGGTAATTTCTCCTTGTCCCCCCGATATCACTGAGTTAGCAAATACACCTCTCTACTTCTAGTATAGTAGATGGTTTTACTACTCGACGATATGTTGCGCTAGGGGTGGGAACATCTTATTCTGAGATAATCTTTGATTTCAGATTCGAGCCAAGATGATGGGCATAGTCATTAGTACGGCGTGGATCATGTGCTTCGTGCAGTTGGCGGCGTTCGCCCCTATCAAAGGCGCCCTGGGCCTCCCCGCAAACTTTTATTGCTACACATTGGTCCACCTGGTTGGAGTGGCTGCGATCGTGTTCCTCATGCCCGAAACTAAGGGGAAGACCATAGAGTAAGTGGAAGTAGAATTAAGGAATAAATAAATAAGTAGTTTTAACACAATTTTATTTATATTATTATTTATTATACATTACTATTGTTATTGTTATTATTATTTCATAGCTTAGCAAGTAAGAGTATAATTTATTTAAGCGGTGCGTTTGGCTACGAAAGTGTGCAACTTGTGCGCAGGCGAGTGTATCCAGGTGAGGGTTATAGTAGAATCAGAGAATGCGTATATTTTATCAACATATTGCAGCGCTTACTGAGGACCGTGCGTACGGTCGGCCAAGAAAGTGGTCTACCACTTTTGACAAAAGTTTCTGTGAGATCCAAATTATCACAAGGTTGACATTGTCCCTGTCATAATATTATGCCGAGGGGAAATCGATCTTGTTGTTTCATGAGGTTCAAATGAATATCGATCTTGAGGGGGTAGACCAATTTCTTGGTCGACTGTACATAATCAATTAACTTTGCGAGCAAAACAGCAGCGCAAAAGTTCTATACTGTATCGGTTTAGGTACTTAAATTAAAGTAAACAAACTTTATGTCAGATTTGACATGTTAAGAGCGTTTTTTATTTACTACCCAACTTTTTTCGGATATTCAAAAAGTTTAGCAAAGGAAGGAAACAATAAAAAATATTTTGTTGGTGCCTAAATTTACCTACTTAATACCAGAAACAATCGGAATTAGAACACTAAAATTAATCAGATCAATAAAAATTACGAAGATTCCACCATAATATTTTAACCCAATTATACATACATACATACATACAGTCACGCCTCTTTCCCACAGGGGTAGGCAGAGACCACTTTGTTCCACTTGCTACGATCCTGGCATACTTCTTTTGCTTCATCCACATTCATTAGTCTCTTCATACATGCTCGTCGATTTCGGGTACTTTTGACCTGACCTGTTTCTAAAACGTCCGCGATTTGGTCACGGAACGTCCGTCTAGGTCTTCCCCTCCCAACACACCCATTCACACTTCCCGTATAAATCTGTTTTGTCAATCTTCTTTCATTATTTAACGAATTATTATTTAACCCAATTATTATTTAACGAAATATTATAATACTTAGACGCACTTTAAAATATTTTCTAAAAAATAGTTGATACGTCTTGAAATCGGTAATAGATAGATTATATACTTAAGTACCTGTCTAAGCAATCAATATCAATATTTAGGTAGGTAAGTAGGTACAGTTTTTCCTAACGGGTCTGTTTAATAATTTTACCATACCACATATACACATAACCGAGGAATATCCGTCGGGGCTGTCATTTTTAGTGGTCACCATTGTGTTGTGCGAGCTGTATTTTAAGGACCGTGATAGCTAGGTAGTTGAAATTTTCACAGATTATGTATTGTATCCATTGAGGATATAACCTATAGAGTACTAATGTCATCTTGGTTGTTCGGAAATTATTCCGCAAAACAATTGAAGACCTCGCTGTGCTCTTATTGGCCGGCCCAAGATCGCGCTCCACAGTAGAGTTGGGCAAGTTTACAAATGTATCGATAATATC
>BHDV01012522.1:0-31458 GCA_005406045.1 Adoxophyes honmai
TCACGTGAGATTTTTTAAAATGTGGTTTTGTTACGTAAACGCGTTGGATTGTTATTGTAAAAAGAAAAAACATATTCATTTGAAAAGAAAAAATAACATGAATGACGTTTAAATTTTTCTTCGTTCGGATACACTCATGAAGTGTCAAATGTAAAGCGCCATTTACATCCTCACTTCGGTTTTTAAGACCTTAGGCCTTAGGCATCTGGATTAAATGGACAAAAATTGCGTGATATTTAAAGTGACCCCCCCTCCCCCCAACGTGAGATTAGATGAGATTTGACTCGACCCCCTCCCCCCCTAAAACACCTCACGTAATTTATGGACGCCCCCTAATCCGCATTTTGTGAATTAATATCTCGTTCTATTACCTACTGCAAGTATCTGCTAACTGCAACAACATATTTAATCTACAAACTTTTTATCTACTAAAATCTGTAGAAAATATCCTTATCTTTACGTAAAAAATGTGAAAGAGAAAACGTGAAAGAGAGCAATATTTTTAAGCCTAAACATTTTCGGGCGTGGACTTTCCATACCAACCTATTCTGTTGCGTTTAGCCCATGCGTCGCACTGTGCGAGTGTGAGGGCAATATTACACGTGCGACAGAGATAGATAGCAGCGGGTCATCGCTCGAATTTCGCTGTGCTCCGCGACCGGCCTTTAGCTATCCGCAGGCCCCTCTTCTCCACTGGGCACTATGGGCACGTGCCCAGGGCCCCGCGATCGATTGGGGCCCTCTAGTTCCTCCCAGATTACTAAATGATAACCATAGGGGCCCCATGATCCTAATGTACCCAGGGCCTCAAACAGTTTAAAGACGGTACTGGCTATCCGTAGTATCGACTTAACTATCGATTTCTCGACAGGAATTCTTCGCGCAAGTGGCGTCCCGCATGGGCCGGTACAAGAAGGGCGGCGTGCCGGATCAGGAGGCGGCTGCGAGGATCCTACTCAATGATTGGAACACCGGGAAGGTATGATGATGATGACGGTTTTTATAAAGATTGTGGGATTGACAAGGTTGTGTTCTTATCCTACTTCTGAACAATTTTCTTTGTGTCATGTTGATTTACGTGTATGCACAACGCCTGTTTTCCCGAATGGGATAGGTAGACCACACGCAACAATACTAAGTCAAAATCGTACCTATTTCACATTTGTAACCACTTTTAGATATGAAAAAGATTCTGAACACATTATGGGTTATGTTTTGGAGAAAAAGTGGACACAATTGTCAATATGACTATGTAATTGGTAGCATACATATTATATCAAGTGTAAGTCAATTTGAAAGTGAGTGAAGCGAGAGAAGTATGTCAGAATAGATGCGAATGGCGCTCTGTTGTCTCTGCCTACCCCGTAGGGAATAGGGCTTGATGGTTATGTTATGATTTTATATTATGTAAGTCAATTGTGTAGTGCAGTTTTTTTTTTCAATATATAACGTAGAAGAGCTGGTATCAGCCGGCTTAATATAACAAGACGCGACCAGAGTCGCGCGCGAATACCTGTCACTGTCAAACTAAAACTAACGTCAAAAATTATATCATCAGTGTTGCCACGCTAAGCAGGTCAGATTTTATTTTTCCTCTAGCAATAATAACTATTTTGCAGGTCCGTTACTACACGGAACCACCAGAGACGGCCGATGCAGACATCCACGTAGATGCCAAGATAGTGTCGGCCGCGGCGCAGGAGTTTGACATCAATGCTTTCGAAGCTATGGAGACTGAAGCCATAGACGCTCTAGGCTCGCCCGACGCGGACGGGATTAAGGTACGATGACGTCATTATCCTTAGCCTAGCGCCACCTATCGTCGAAGAGCCGAACTTCTACTAACGCCATTTACAAATCAACTGTCAAATAGTGGTCTCAGTGGCGGTTTTAACACTATCAGCGCCTTGGGTGACGAGATTTCTATGGCGCCCCCCAACTAAGCGATAGGTCATAAAGGGGTTCATGTGGTGCCCCTCTTACCCGGCGCCCTGTGTGGTCGCCCAACCGCGCCCTACCCTAACGCCGCTACTGAGTAATCTAGTATTAAAGAACATTCGAAATAAATACAACTTCCAACTTTTTCTCTGTAGACTTTGGTCCCCAGGCATAACATCTAAGCTTAGGCATAGACTAAAAACGGGACCCTATTACTGGGAGTTCGCTGTCTGTTAGTTTGTCTGTCACAAGGTTTATCACAAGATCCACGATTGCCGATATAACAACAAAATACTAGAAACAAAATAATTATTTATGCCATACAACAAATGGATTTTTTTGGACCTTTTTGCTCGATATCAATCAAAAGTAGCAGGTAGGCACTTGTTCACTTACTTAACAATGCAGAACCTTCGTACGCGCACCGGTTCGCACTTGTCCAGATTTTTAAAACGGAGTAGTACCTAACGCACTAAGTACACATACCACCGGGCTTGTTAACTATGTTATACCTCTTCCATTCAACAGATCACAAGCACCGGCCCAGTGAAAGCCTTAGACGAAATGCAAGTCGACGAAGACGACTCAAGTCTCCTCCCTAAGACCCTAAATATCCGGTCTAAACTGGATAAAACCCAGTCAGCGAGCAAGCGCGCTAAAATAGACCCCGAAATGCAATTAGAGGGCAACACTAAGCTCAACAAGCTAAGGAAACAGCAGTTCAAGAAGGACAAGAAGAAACATGCTAGGAATGAAAAGCAGGCTGTCAATTTGGCGGGTGTGCTGGAAAATGTCACTTTAACATCTCTGTAATCTGTGAATAAATGCTGCCCAACTAACAATTTGGCGATAAAACAAGCTCTATAACTGCCGTTTATCAGTTCCATTAAAAACCTACAGCTTTAGTAGGACCTTAAAATTAGCGATATAGCACGCTATAACTCTCTTATAGCCGCAAATAGGCACCGACCTAACTCTTAAATAGTGTATTTAGGATATATAGTGGCTCGCGATGGCTCCCTTAGTGGTATACAGGTGATACAATAGTTTTACAGTGGTGATTCTTATTACCCACGGAGATAATAAAGGGTTACAATAGCCGTAAATTGTGTCTCAGGTTCTATTAAATAGTAACACGTTTTCTTATATCACTAAAATAGTTTTAACTGCGATATAGTAAGTAAAATAAACGTTTTGTGTGATATAGAAGTTGCGTATTGTACCATATTTTGTAAAAATATCTCATACTCGTGAATAATAAAAGCAGTATGTCGTTTTAATCGCGCTGTGCTGTCATGCTTGTGTCTTCCATGTTGTTTATGATTTAAAGACAACATGTACGCAAATTTACTGCAATATTTTAAGTAGATAAGTGAAATACTATTGCGGTTGCGAGTTTTCTGTCTTTATGTATGGTATTTTACATCTCATTTTTTAAGCGCCTCAGAAATATGTACAGTTTAATATAAATTTTAAATATAAAAATACCAAGCCGCATTACTTTTTTGTAAAATTGTTCAGTTGGTGGTTTATTATTGTAAATGGGAACATTTCAGATTACAAGATCTTATATTTTCTTTAGATTGAACAACAAATAAAGTCTATTTCCATAGTTCATTTAATAATTTTTAGGTTATTGTTTGTAAAAGAAAATGGCGTTAATGTCTGTAACTCTTCATAGTTCCGATATCTCTGTACAACCACTTTGGAGCACAAGGCTAAATAACAAAGTTGTGGTTATTGCTACTGTAAGTCTGATAACGCTAAAGTAGACCAAAGTAATCTGTAAAGCACCTTTTGCGACATAGTAGTGTTTATTATGTATTAAATATATTAAAAGTCCTTCAAGAGTCAGTAACGTTCAGACAAGAGGTCTTAAAGATCTTAAGGCTCTTAAAGAGTCATAACATCAATTTCTTCTATAACACCTCTAACGCTAAATCCGATACAAGGCGATTTAAAGAGACACCGTAACTCCGTTATATCATTGTGTCATTGAGATATATAAGAGTTACTGTTATAACTTTTAAATAGCTTTAGGATTTCTTTATAACTGATTAAACACTATTAAGCGAAATTTAGAGCTAGAAGGTAAACATAGCACTGTTATACAGTGATAGCAATAAGACGCGATAGTGCATACTCTATAGGAGCATTTAGTGTTAAAATGAGCCAATAGCTGCAACAATAGGCTGTAATGTGTTACTTTATGGCGTTACTTTTCAGCTGGAAGCTGTAATATTTTTCTTATTTCTATTAAATCACTTTACTATCATCAGAGGATTTAGCGCATTTACTTATCTCTATAGTGCCGCCGTAAACTATTATTGCAGGCCTTGCAAACCTACTATGAGACTCTAAGCTCTAAATGTATTCGTTTTTATCGCTACTTTGTTTGTTGGGTGTTATTAATTTTTTGTTTTATTGCCGACCAGTGGGATATAAGGTTAAAAAAATAATTGGCATAAGTTTTTAAGGTTATAAGGAGTAATTTTTCCTTCGGTAACATTCGGTATACAACGGCATAGAACTTGATAGATTATTAGTTGAGTAACAGTTTGATATTTACAAATGGGTTTCATACTGAACTGAAGGGAATTGAAAGTAATTGAGAGTATCATACATAATTACATTTTTTTCTAATGAAATGGATTAGAAAATTATCCAAAACACATGCATTAAATTTTTGAAGTCTTATTTAGACTTGGTAATCTTGTATCTATGCAACGCGGAATAGGTGCACCGCCTAGCGGAGCGACGTGTCATTTGAGCGTATCGGTCACCTATGTATGGTTAACAGGTAGTTCCTAAGAATAATATATTAGAACTGAATGACTTATGCAGTCGTGATAACGTCCAAATGTTTCTGAGAGGTTTCTGATTACTGAGTTTCTAGCCAATTACCAACAATTTTCTTAGTTTGGGGTGTTAACAAAAAAAAAGTTTTGCCGATCATCGTGATTGCAAACTGAAACGTTCGTAGGTTATAAAGCAAAGTACATAGGTACAAATGGGGTAGGCAGAGCACACGAAGTGCTACATAGACAAAACCATGACTATTTCACGTTTCTTGGCCACTTCTAGTATATTTTTTTAGGTTTTCAATTGGCATTGGCAATTGGTATAGTAGTGCCTATCGCATAAAATACAATAATGCAATATTTTGAAAAAAAGACCTGACATGTTTGGATTGTACATGATAGATACTGAAATACAAACAAATACGTTGTAAAACCCCAGCTAGCGTTAAAAGGTCATCAAGTCAAAAAGGCGACCTAAAAACCCCCACGTGGCTAAATACGAAATGTATTCGTTGATAACTGGGCTATTTGCAAGGCAAGAGTAACAGATAAGAAGCGGCTGCTATCAGCTAATAAAACAGTAGTTATTGCCTCGGATGTACATATTTATGAAAGTAGGAACATGCATAACCAATGCACGATTTTATGGTATTACCTACTTAATGTTACTGACGTGGTCTTTATTGTTGAATTTCAATAATTTCAAGGCAATTCATTATCTATGCACATTCATAATTACCACATATAGTTATATTAAAAGGCGTATAATGGTATCAAGTAGATACCTACCAAGTATAGATTGGCTAGTGTTATAGATGATGATAATGATGATTATATGTCTAAAATTATGCGTTTTAGAATAACAATAGCCTATTTAAGTATGTCAAGCCTGGAGACTGCAACTATCTCTGTATTAATTAAGTATCGACGATATTATAGATATAAATACATATAATAGGAAACACTAGTAGGGATATTCTATTATCTTCTTCGGAATAGGTGATACAAGAAAGAAGACCTGACTCTGTCCAATCATAGATTTTGAAAATTAAAAAAAAAACTTAAAAAATGACAAAGCACTCGTGTGGGACCTAGAAAAAAAGACTGTCCATTCGTGACCTCACGATTTCTACGACGTGTGTTCATGCATGCACCATATTCGATCATGATAAAGACTGAAAGTTATCTTTGTCTAGACCTGTGATTCCCAGAGTCGGATGGGCCCCCAGGGGACCTCGGGAAGCTTCAAGGGGGTCTATGTTGCTGTGAAAAAAACATGTGTGCTAGAATTTGGATATTTCATTGAACGGTTTGTAGTGACCCTAGCGCCACCTATCGTCCAGTAGTAGAACTTCTTCCACAAACGTCATCAACTGTCAAAAGTGTCCTACATCACGCCAACGAAGTTTCGATGATCGTTTGCATAAATTCAACTTCCAGCTTTCTCTGTGGACTTGATTCCCAGTCGTAACATCTGCCTGGAGAGAGATCTCAATTGGAGTCTTTCCCACAGGTTTGTTCAATTGTTTACAAGTTCTGTTGACGTCGATTTTACAAACTACACATAAGTCATTAACAAATTATTACGTTTAGTAATAATAATTATTAAACTAACTTGCCAACTCAAAATCTAGAAATAAATTATAAATTGCGATAAAAATAACTACACACATGAAAGCCTAATCATGGTACGGGTTTGAAGTTAATTTATTGATTAAGTAGGTGTAGGTACCTACTTGTTCGTGTTGTTAAAAATTGATTACGACTCAGTAGGTATTTTGTGTTTTAACGGTTAAATTATTATTGGCAGAGTAATTAAATAGTGATTAAAATTACCCCATCGAACGTTATTGAGAGGAAACGCATGTTACATACCTTACCTTTTTTTTCTAACTGGAAATTTCAACTGAAATCGAATTGTGCGCATGAACTATAAAAAAGTCTAGGTAATCGTTACGAGCCTTGGGAGACTAATGCGAGATCAAAAACGTCTAGCGAAAGCCCGACAAGAGTGGTGTTCGCTACCCATACGCTGTCAATAATATTGGTCAATATTTCACTGTAGAACGATATTTTCTTTTCTACCTTGGTATTCGCAGAATTTGCAGATGTCAGTAGGTTATTTAGGTATACCTATATCAGTAGAACCTCGTGGAGAACAAGTACTTTTATGTATTGGATAAATCCCACGATTGGGCACAGACCTCCAGCGTCGAGGTTTGGGATTGTAGAACAGACTTTCAAAACTGAAATACAATTAAAACTGAACCTATTACTAGATATACGAAAGTTATGGCATGAAGCTGTACGTAAGGCAAACAAACACAAATATCAATGTTCTCTAAAATAATCTTGTGGCAATATAAACATGTCTTAGCTGTTAGCTTTGTTGAAAGAAATTAAATTGACTTGCTCATTAAGATAGCGACAACTCTTCAACAAGACACCAAAGTTTATCTGTTGCCTGATTAGTAAAAGTTGTTATTCCGGTATCAATTCCGGTGTGATGTGACTGATTTGCCATTCTGTTACGATAATCCACGTAAGAGTTCAGTATACACGTAATTTACAATGTGTAGCTCTTTCATACCCACTATAAAGTATATCTACATCTCTTTCTATGTCTTGTGCAATGCCGATTGGCTTTCGAACTTTACTGACAATGCAAAATATTTTCTTTGAAAATAAAGGTTTTAACGACATTTAACTCATAATAAAAGAAATAAATAAAAACTAGATTTATTTAGAACTCTCTTGATACGGTACATATGAGCGAAAGTTAGTGTTGAATGTTTTAAATAAATGTTGTAAATAAAATTCACCGAAACTTCATGTTAAATTTTCCCGCGAATGTAACAATTAACTTAAAAGCAGTGTGTTCACATCCTATTGGGTAGTCATCGACCAATAGCAGGCTTCCATCTGTCTTGCGTACTTTTATGTCATTTACCGGCGTTACTCAGATTATTTCTCTGTCGCACTTGAGGAAACTTGCGTGCCAAGAAAATAGCTCGCACTCTTTCTATGATTGCGTCACTGAGTGGTACAGACACAATTTTATATAGCCATCACTTTCAGCACTATAGGAAATCCTATTGGCGTGGTCGCAAATTGTGTCCATAACGTGTCAAGCGGGTTGAAATTACAAAACAGAGGTTCGACGACTTTTCATTTTATTCGTGGCCAGTCCTTTGCCAGTGCAGGTGGTATTGTGAATCAAAATGAAGTCTTTAGTGCTAGCATTTGTCAGTTTTCTGGCAATTTATTCGGTAAATTGTGAGGTGTATTACGAAGAAACATTCCCTGATGGTAAGTGTTGTTATTTAATACAAAAATGTAAATTTGTGAGGACGCGCCGGGTAGCCGCGTGTGCTGTGCTTACGTATCGATTGACTGCAGCCACCACCGCCGGCTTATATTAGGACTATTGGGGGTTAATATCACATTGTTTTCTGGTTACAGACTCATGGGAAAAGGAATGGGTGTACAGCGAACACCCGGGCAAGGAATTCGGCAAATTCAAGTTGACTGCTGGAAAGTTCTACAACGACCCGGAGGCCGACAAAGGTAAGCCGCTTACGTTCAATTAAACATTTATTCTCATTCTCAGCTATCACTTACTTCAATTACCGATTACAAGAACGTTTCTTTACGATGACATTCTTAATTACTCACCACCATTCAATATTCGTGGTATCCGCCCATTCACTTGTGCATAGTTGGCTCTTAGCACATCATGATCGCCTGGTACTTTCATAGGTCTGCAAACCTCCGAGGATGCCAGATTCTACGCCCTATCAAAGAAATTCAAGCCATTCTCCAACGAGGGCAAACCTTTGGTGGTTCAGTTCTCCGTGAAACATGAACAGGACATCGACTGCGGAGGTGGTTACCTGAAAGTCTTCGACTGCAAGTTGGACCAGAAGGACATGCACGGAGAGAGCCCCTACGAGATCATGTTTGGTCCTGACATCTGCGGGCCTGGTACTAAGAAGGTAAATACTTGGATTTTCATAATCTTCCAGCATTCACTTGGGTCAAAATTCTTCCAGCAGACTAGTTTCAATTCCTTACAACACTTATGTATACATAAGTTGTGTTTTTGAAGATTCAATTAATAGTTTTTTTTTTTACCAACAATTTTTTCCAATAAGAATTTATGAGAACCTGTCATTAATATTCCAATTAGATCAGAGATTCCCAAACTTTTTTCCATAGACCCTTTTCAATATACCCTGCTGCTATATTTCTAGCAAATTCCTCAATATTTACACCTTTTAATACCAACACCTCTCCATCCCCTAAATGTTTTTCACCTGGACTACTTTGGGAACCATTGGTCCTCATTGTCATTTTATGGGTTCAATTGTTAATATGTGTCATTAGGCTATTTAACCTTGATCAGCTCTCATTTTGAATAAACTATAGTTTTATCACCTTGAAAACAACACTGAATGAAACTAGGCATGTCACTAATAACCCCTATTTAGATAATATCTGTTTGATCATTATCATTTAAAGCTGTTTAAATATTTATGATGCAAACAATGTCAGGTGCTGTTTCAATACATTTTTTGTTGAATAGATACTTAATTAAATGATTCATATTATACATATACTGTTACCAAGTTGAGAATTTTGAATATTAACTAATCACTTGTCTCTTTTTTTTCAAAAAGCTTAAATTTTTATTTCATAACTTAGCCAAATAGTCCTTAGTTGTAAAAGGAACAAAAAAATGTAACTAAAGTGAAGTCCAGAATTAGGTGAACTAACTTGACAGCCGAAAATGTTGCCAGACATAGGAAAAAATAAATAGTGATAAGTTTATGTCGACATAAATATGTTGATATTACCATGTGCTTTCTATAAATCTGATTCTATTTAAATTTTATCAAGTACCTAATTTGTCGAAACTTTCACACTCTACACTACTCTACCGCGATTTAATATGATCTGAAGGATGTACGATTTACTAACAAAAAAATATCCAAGTTGGTGTATTTTTAATTTCTACCAATTTTAATTATTATTCATTTACTTAGTAAAATTATTAGTTTGATTCCAAACACAATAATAAAGATAACAAAACTTTTTACTTTAAACATCGATTTTATAACAAGACTTTTTACTTTAAACATTGATATTAACAGCACTGGCCAAACTGTGGCAACTTTAGTGCACAATGAACTGTCAAGTTAGTTCGCCTAATTTTGGACTCCACTTTAGAATTGATATGGATTACATACTAACAAAAACTGTGCCAAAAAATATGGTAATTGCCTTTTTTGTCTGTGGCATGGCTGGATAATGCATACTTAAACTGATATCCAATTGGAGTGTAGTATTTTATCCTTGTATCATCAACATTGGGTCTTACAAAATTTTAATAAGAATGGTTTACCAAGATGTTGATGAATGAAAAATCATCTCAACATCAGTTGTACAATATTTTTTAAAGATAGGTACATGAAAATACAATAATAGAGCTCCAAATGATTTGGAAGATCTAGCGTTTTTTTTAAAACGAATTACGAAGAATAAAGTATGTAGATATTTCCTGTAATTTAGTCGTAATCTAAAGGGGCCAATGCGCAATACTGGACCCAAAATCTTGGTACATTTTCTATCCTAATTCAACAGCAATAAAAGTAAATTGAAATTTAGCTATCCAACATTGGATTGTTTACGTTAGGTATCTGTTAAACGCACCGCGTGACTAAACCTAGCACCACTATAATGCGTTGTTGAATTCGAAACTCGCGAGACAATTGCATTGTTCAAACGTGAATTTAACAACTTTGGCAGGAAGCGTGCACGCCGATTTCAAAACTAATTACCGTTAAGGCCCTGCGCAGACGACAGACTATCCGCGACGGGCTTTTTAGTCTGTGAAAATAGAAACTGGAATTATATGCAGTAACGCACACGAAGCGCAAAAAGTCCGGCGCACAATGAATACTATCCTAGCACACTTTTTGTGCGCTGCAGACTCGATCGCACAAAAAGTCTGTTGATTGCGCTGTCCCTTATGGATTCAGAACGCCGCCTTTATCTTTAAAAACTTAATTTCGTGTTTTTTAAATGCGCTTAACAGTTTTATACGATTCTAGTAAGTCTTATCGCGTTGGAAGTTGATAGTTCGCTATCTACCTACTCTTAAGATTGTTTCGATATTATTTCGGTACCTAGTTTTATGGGTTGTTGCTAAGTATTTATGATAAACTGCTGCGACTTCGTTTGCATGGAAATCGTTGATCGCTTTCCCACAGGAAGTATTTTTTTAGCGATAAAAGTGCCTATATTCTTCCTTGGGATTCGAACTATCCCTATTTCGCATTTTGTCGAAATCGGTTCAGCACTTTGGTGAAACGGTAACAGATGGACAGAGGTACCTTCCCATTTATAATATTAGTAAGGACTTGAAGTTATAGAAGTTCCTAATTTTAATTAAAAAAAATCATAAAAGTTTAAATTTTTTTGGTTAGCAAGTCGCAGTTTGCGCTTGCGATTCATTTTCTCCCTCGGGGACATGCTCATATTATGGTTTTAATCTTGATATAAAGTTAACAGTTATCTTTGTTAGCCGTTAGACAAAAAATGCTTCCCAATTTTGCTAAAATCGGATTAGGTAGGTAAATTATGTAAAAAAAAACTAGCTGCTCTAACTTTCCACTGCAATGGGGGGGGGGTAACATAGCAGACGAGACATAATTAGCGCAGAACCTTAGTAGCTAGTTTCTGTATATTATGCATATTCAAATGTTCATTTGAAAACCTGTACCCACCCGGCGCATACCTCCTACCTGATTCACACGCTGTCGTCTGTTAATTTTCTGTATCTCTATTTCGCCTAAAGGCTGTCCCAGAAGTAAAGAGACAAATTTGAAATTTTGATCTGGATGGAAATATTTTTACTTTTTTAGGAAAAATAACTATCATGACCGCCATTGGCATTAGATCTGTCAGATTACGCGGGAATTACGAAAGTATTTTATTAGTTTTAATAATCAAGAGAGCTGAATACGAAGTATTTGCAAAGAGAATTTGTCAGTTTTATAAATGTCATGGAAAAACAGACACGTTACGGCATTTTTCTCCAGACAGAGTCAGAAAACTACCTTATATCGAATTATATAGCATTCTGAAGAAACGCACGGATATATTTACGAAAACATTCCCGGAAGAAAACGCACTGTTTCATCAGCTAAAAACATAAATAAAGTAAAAAAAGTTCATAAAGACAACCCATCAATGTCTATTAGAATCGCTGCGGATAAATTGAAAATATCGAAGTCAAGTATAACTCGAATGTAAAGACACGACCTCAAGCTTAAAGCATTTGTAAAATTATCTGCTCCTAAATACATTAAAGATCAAGAAGCGCGAGCTAAAAGAGGATGCCGAAGAGTGTATGAAAAAACACTGAGAAAAATTCTCATAATTGATGACGAGACCTACGTGCCCGTGGACCCGACGGATGTTCCATGGAAGCAATACTGTCACGCAAATAGTCGAAATGCTTTTGATTATTCTCAAAAAATCGTACCAAAGGCGAAATTTTTCAATAAATACCTTGTTTGGCAAGCCATAGACCAGAGTGGTAATACGTCTGAACCATACATTTACACAGGCTCTATGAACGCACGCATTTACCTGAGAGAATTTATAATAAAGCGATTAATTTCCTTCATTGATAAATATTATCAAAGGGAAGAAATTATATTCTGGCTAGATATGGCATCATGCCACTACGCGACGGATGCCACCAAACATTTAGAGGCTGCGGTGAAAGACTTTATACGAAAACAAAGTAACGCACCAAATGTTCCCCAAGCTCGTGATATTGAAACATTTTGGTCTTTATGCAAACGAGAATATAAAAAACAATCAGAAAAACCTAAATCTTTGATGGGATTTTAACATCGATGGACTAGACTAGCTAGAATTGTTGCAACTAGGTCTGGAAAAGCTATAATGAGGCTAGCAGCAATAAACTTGAGAAAAATTTGTCATAAAGGCATTGCACAAGCAAATTTAATATAAAATAACAAATAAAACAACATTTTTAATTGGACTAATTGTAAATGTTAGTACTTTATTGTATTTTTTCATTAAATATTTTCATTTCAATTTTGTCTCTTTACTTATGGGACAGCCCAGTATTCTTACTACCATTTCTAGGTGTCTAGCCTAGTTCAAGCACCTTTTAGAGGAGTCTCCACAATTTATTAGATAGATGACGGAGATAGCATTGTTTACTAAGCGTTTAGGACACTCGGTGGAGTGCGTTGACCCGCAACTAACGGTCGTACCTAGTGTTATGCGACTATGTAAAAAATCAACTGAACTGCCGAGTCGGTTTCACGAGCCAAGGTCGGATTCAACGATTGCAAATAGCATTTTAAAGAGAAATCGATCGAAATTATAGGTATGAGCATGTTTGTATTAAAATTTGATGCATCGGTGTTTTTAACGTTGCGACCTAGTTACCTGCTTGGAATGCACTGGTGCATAGCGCGGCAATTGAAGAATTTAAATGACAAAATAATTTAACTTGCCATTTGGATTTTTGAATGATTCTATGTGTCTAGTCTAACGTGCAATCATTAGACGCTCGTTGATAAATATTTCTAGTCTTATGCTGAGTGATAAAGACAATGTTTGTAGCATCCATTAAAATTTCACATACATACATATTACATCTATTACCTTATGTGGATGATATCGCGATACGTTTATTCACGATTAAATGTTTTCGATAGAAGTTGTATAAAGCGTTAGCCATAGCTTGTCACTCGCGATTTTATGCCGCTAGACTATGATCTATCTATAGCCCGTATACAGGGTGTAAAACATTAACAACCCTGCAAGATTAGTTTGCTGACATCATAAACCAATATTTCTTCTATTTTATCATTTTCCAATATAATGTGATATTGGAACAAAAGTAGGCAGTCTTTTTGGCGAACTAAGACTGACTTTACTGCTTACTACTTATAATTTTAAAGACACTTGACACAATTAGACTTGGTTGGATTTGTATTGTATAGATATTTTGTATGACTTGTTTCATTTTAAACCTAACAATCGTATTTTATGGCTCTATAAAATAATATACCAATTGAAATGCCCCTTTTTAAACAGGTCTGGTATCCCACTGTGATCACTAAAGCAAGTAGACCTTTTTCCAGTCTTCACTTTCCTTGATTAATCCAATAGGGTGTAGATATTGCTTCCAAATAAGATCATACACATAAAGAAGCAATTTTTCTCCAAGTGAATGTGATGTGTGATATAGAGGAAAATTTTGATCTTGTGTGAATGTGTCTCATGAATACATTCACAGATCGTATTACAGACACATGTCATATTTCCTTTGTACATTTATATAATTTGGTATCGGAGAACATCAGCTGGCCAAGATAGCTTTCATTATCCAGGCATTGCCTCCAAAAACACTTCATTGTCTAGATAATAGAGCAACCTGTCCCAATATTTTCCTTACTGGCATCTCTGAGACACTGCATCTAGCGCATAATCTTGCTTTATTGATGCTTTATTAATTTTATTCTAACTGCATACAGTCAAGAATCTATTTGACCATAAATATAGAGACATTGCCACGATAAGCAGCCAATAAACAAAAACCATCTCTCTTCCAGGTCCATGTCATCTTCAGCTACAAGGGCAAGAACCACTTGATCAAGAAAGACATTCGCTGCAAGGATGACGTCTACACCCATTTGTACACGCTGATCGTCAAGCCCGACAACACCTATGAGGTCCTCATCGACAATGAGAAAGTGGAGTCCGGAGACTTGGAAGCTGACTGGGACTTCCTCCCACCTAAGAAGATCAAGGTATGCCTCAAAGTTCCATGTTTCATAAGTATGTGATTGGGTTATTTGTCACTAGGTGATTGGCCGTGCAGTGGTTGGCTATGCAAGCCACAAAGGATTGTGATTGATATTTTTGTCTGTGGTTAGTTATTGTTTGTTGTTGCTGATGATTACTGAAACCATTACAATATTTAATATTGCCCTGTTAATTTTCGACCAATACAGACAGCTCAATGATAAGTGTATCTTACTCAAACGCGTGTCATTTGACTCCTGACAGATGAGTTTCACAAATAGTAGCCTTCGTTCACATAGGTACTCTGCTTCTGTCTAATATTGTCAGTTTTCAATAAAACTTTTGCAAGATCCTTCCTAGTACAGAATTGGTAATACAGAGGTCTACTCCTTAAAACGTTTAGGCGTAAAAGTATTGCTCTCTTTCTACCGTTACCTGCTTACCGCAGCCCTTTCGTAGCGTACCAAAACTACAGAGTGGACCTGCCTCCTAGCTTAGCTCAAGTTACTCTACTGTCATGTATATCTCAACAACTTCCTCCTTCTGCCTTCTAGGACCCAGAAGCCAAGAAGCCTGAGGATTGGGACGAGCGCGCCACCATCCCCGACCCTGATGACAAGAAACCCGACGACTGGGAGAAGCCTGAGCACATTCCTGACCCAGACGCCGCCAAGCCTGACGACTGGGACGACGAGATGGACGGAGAGTGGGAGCCCCCCATGATCGACAACCCTGAGTACAAGGGCATCTGGGCGCCAAAGCAGGTGAGATACGATATAAGCTTAGTCTGGTTTGGTAACATTTTAGACAGTGCTTAGCTCATTCGGTACATTCTTTTAAGTGTAGGTATGAAAATAGCAAAAATTCTGTATGATTTTGCAAAAAAAAAAATGCTACCATTGTATGTTTGTTTAGTTACCTAAAGAATTTTATTTCGATAATTTGGGCATTAGTCTGGTTTATGAAATATTGCAAATAAATTCACTGAGTTACTGATAGATAATACAGTTTTTAATACTTGGCTTGACATTACATGAACTATTATGAAAATAGAAATAAAAATTAGTGGAAGTCACGCGATTTTTTTTTATTTTAAGCAAATTTCATTTATGTTTCTGACAAGCAAAGTCGCTAGCAATTACTTTGTAGTATCCATATTTAAAATATTAACTACTTTGTATCTAACTGAGTAAAAACTAACTTCGAGATTTATGCCCGCTTTTATACCGTTTTAACACCGTTTTAACACCACCCTAATCTCCGACAGATCGACAACCCCGCCTACAAAGGCCCCTGGATCCACCCAGAGATCGACAACCCGGAGTACACTCCCGACGCGCAGCTCTACAAGCGCGACGAGCTCTGCGCCATCGGCTTCGACCTGTGGCAAGTCAAGAGCGGCACCATCTTCGACAATGTCCTCTTCACCGACGACGTCGAGGCGGCCAAGGCTCGCGGCGAAGCCATCAAGAAGACCCAGGAGGGCGAGAAGAAGATGAAGACTGAACAGGACGAGGCGGAGAGGGAAAAGGAGAAGGCTGAGAAGCCTGATGATGAGGAGGATGACGAGGATTTGGACGACGAGGCGGGAGAAGCGGCGCCTGTGGTGAGTCTTGTTCATTGAATATTGCGTTGTTGATTGTAGGATGTTGGTGAGCAGAGGATTAATTATAAACAACAAACGGATTTTACTCATTATTAAGCAGGATTAAGATCCGTTTTGTTTGTTGCGATTTTCACTCATTACAGTTTAAATCAGTATTACTGTGAAGGATTTTCTTAATCATTCGCGAAGACGAAGATTATTTGCAACTTAAAGGAATGCCTTTTGTCACTAGTTCTCAGAACTAAAGACAAAGCGAGCAACAAATTGCCGTGACGTTCAACATGCTCTTAACAAAGCGTGGTGGCATGTTGCCAACACGGGCGGAAGGTGGATTAAAAATATTTATATTGTGGGAAATCCGCGACGCAGTTTTTTATTTATGAACCATATTTCAATTCAAATGGAGATTTAGATTGTTGAACATCAAATAAAATGTTTGTCTGTTTGTCCACAGGAGGAGCACGACGAGCTGTAAACGTTGTGATAGTGTAAAGACATTAGTACCGCCGGGTACACGAGTGTGCTAAGTAAAACTTCCAATGCTAGGGCCACGAACACCGCGTCGCGTCGCCCTGCCAACTGACGTTACGAGCGACTAACGACACATGATACACTGCCGAATTTCCAAACTCAAACTGGAATAAATTGAACGCTCATCTGTCACTCTGGAAGCAGCTTCAAGCCAGAAATTGACGTGATATTTCGTGGAGGCGCTTTGGTTTATCATAGTTAGTTTTAGGTACTTTAGGTTGAAGAAATTCGTCAGTGTACACAATGTTGCTGCTTGTATTTGTACGTCACTATTTATTGTCTGCAACTTGTGTACATACATAAGTCACCTTCATGCTACCCAAACTCGACTGTTTTGGCAGCGCTGGCTTCTCATGCCGATTTAATTTCCTTTTTGCCCCCCGGAGCGGTCGAGTTTGTGTCGCTGTATTTTTTAGCGACACCGTGTGTCGCCAGTGAGTGTTTACAACTTGGCCCACAGCCTAATTTTGTAAGAGTAAGCCTTTGTTGTAAAAAATCTCGAGTGGTGTATGAATCCTTTTGTTATGTTGTGGAATGAGTCTGATTAAAAAAATAATATAAAAATTATTTTGTGTTTTACTTTCCTCATGGATTGTTTCATTTTTTACGACACTCAGTCCTGTTTGACGGTACTCGCATCTTCCACGGACACTCAAAACGACTCCTTGTGTTAACCCTTTCGTTCCGGCTGGCGAGACAACTCGTCTTGTGCGATGTGCTCTCAGGTCCGGTAGGCGAGTTAACGTTTTGAAAAAACTGCCACTACATCCTAGATTAGTCCAATCGAAATTCACTTGCACAGCCGGATACATTGCTTCCTGTACCGTTAGTCTTGAGCCACATTTATTTGCCGCAGTTTTTTTTATGTTGCCAACTAGTGAATAAACTATTCTAGTAACATCCTAGAACCTATCAATTTAAACGGTTCGCACTTGACCAAGATGGCATGTTACCCTCGTCATCATCATCATCATCAGCCTATATACGTCCCACTGCAGGGCACAGGCCTCCTCTCAGTATGAGAGGGCTTGGGCTATAGTTCCCTCGCGGGCCCAGTGCGGATTGGGAACTTCACACACAACGTTGAATTACTTCGTCGTTCGTGTGTAGGTTTCCTCACGATGTTTTCCTTCACCGAAAAGCTTGTGATAAATATCAAATTCAATATCGCACATAAATTCCGAAAAATTACCCTCAATTTGGCAATATTAGCCAACGAGTTATCTCGCCTACCGAGAGATTAGATCTTTTCCCCAAACTCGTCAGTTCCGCGTAGCATTAGTTCCATTCGCATTTTTCCCCACTCAGATTTTTACTCATTCGACGTTTTTATCATTCATAGGTATTGCCAATAGTCATAATTATTCAATTGTATATTTGCTCAATCAGTTTTTTATTATTCCTGAATTTTACCAGGGTCCTCATTTCCTAATAGCGAATTTACTCAATGAGTTTTTATTACTATTCGCGATTTTTACCAGGGTCCTGATTTTCTAATAGCAAATTTACTCAATCCGTTTTTTTTATTATCTTAGTATTCATGGTAAATGACGTTTAGAAAATATAATGTATGAAAAATATAAAAGTAGGTATTTATATTCATATTTAAATATGTATTCGTTGGAACCATAGAAGATACTGGTATAACTTAATAATATCACGCAAGAAACAAACGTGTTACGTAAAGCTACAGCGAATATTTTTTTATAATATCGCGTACAAAACCGGAAACGGAACAATATCGCGTAAGAAATTACAATATTACGAAAAATAACGACAGGAAAACTTTTGGTATGAGAACAACATCGTGTAAGAAATTAGAATATTGTAAAAAATAACGACAGAGAAATTTCCGGTATGGGAACAATATCGCATAAGAAATTAAAATATCGTGCGAAATGTCGGTTAGACATATTTGAGAATAGGAATGCAAGCGAATGACAAAAAAAGTGAATAGGTAGAAAATCGAGTGGGGAAAAATGCGAATGGAACTAATGCTACGCGGAACTGACGAGTTTGGGGAAAAGATCTAATCTCTCCGCCTACCGGCTCTGAAAAGCGTTTGACGTAGCCGAGTTAACTTGCCTACCGGAGTGAGGGCAGGTATCAATTCACTGCATATGGAAAATTGGGAAGGTTTTGTGTTTGGCCTTGCCGGAACGAAGGGGTTAACACGGCTTATAAAATAAAGCTAGTATATTCTGAGACAGGCAACTTATGATAATCAATAGTTCAATAGTAGGCAAGGATGCTATAAATGCTAATACAGGCGCCGAGACTAAAATTCGCAACGCATCATGACATTGCGTTGCGAATCTAAATTTTTCACGTGTCTTCGAATGTTAAGTGTGCCTAAATAGCCATGGGTGGCGTCTGGAAACGTTACTACTGCAGTAAGAATAATAATTGTGCTGCTGAATGACAAAATAAGTGTGTATAAAGAGCTGACTATAATCATAAAATAGAATAGTAAATGGGCTATTTTATAAAAGTTCTGCCATTTTGAAAAAGGTAGAAGGTCCGCTTCCAAACATGTTAAGGCAAAAAAATGTAAAAACCTGCCTCTCGTAGACTTCACGTCTTGGACTGCGGAGTGGACCTCCCCTGTTAGCCTTCAAATAGCAAAGTCAGCCATTCATAATAGTACCGTAAAGTAGCGATAAAATACTGTTCTTAGAGGTTAAGACTAATATTTTGTCTATTTGTGGATTAGGTGAAAGTGTAGACAGTGATATTTTGAAACGTATTTATTTCGTGTTATTTTTTTCCTGTTGTAGAATGAAGATGTAGCGATGTAGTCGATGTAGAAAACTTTGCTAAACCTTATCGGTTTAGGTAGTTAAAACAATGTAGACAATCTTGACGTGTCTTTTTATTTAAACGTACCTACACTTTATAAATCGAAATCTTTACATTTTACAATTTAGGTATGAAAAAATCATTTACTTTCATAATTGAATTGTATAGTGTAACGATTTTCATTTTTAGACTGTGTATTTCAACATTTCAACAAAAAGGCATGTCAAGATTGTTTATATTGATTTAACTACCTAAACCGATAAGGTTTTAGTTGATGCCGTTTCTGAAAGAAGTTCTACTATTGGACGACAGATGGCGCTAGAGTCGCTATAATTGCATTATAAATAGGCGCAGGCACAACTTATGTAACTGCCGAACTGGGTCCACTATTTCCAGGAGAAAAAGGCATGTATCTAAATCACTTCAGGTCATAGAAAAGTGAAAAATCAGTTGATTCTTGGTGTGTGTAACGGTGTGGAGTCATTGAAGTCATGAAAAATCAGTGTTGCGTTTTCTGGTGATTGTTCTTTATTCGAGCGACACGTTCACATTCACAATAGGAAGAACCTAAAAACAAATTTAATTGTTATTTTTTTAATTAAATATCACGGAAACTAGGAATTAAATTATTGTAGGCGCTCGTTGTTGCTCTTACAACATTTCCAGGAACTTTTCTGTAACAAAAACAATTAAATTAATTAAAATTAAAATAGATTAAGAGGGTGCACACAAAATTCGGTGATTTTGATGATTTTCAAATGCTTTAGAAGGCTATAAATCCTTAAGTTTTTAAAGAAAAACTACTGTAACATATAAATCAACTCTTTTTCTAGGGATTAACGGAAAGAAATATTTTATTAGCAACACAGATTTCTTTTACTTAGCCAATTTGTTGAAGGGTTTTCACAAAAATACGCGTCAGAGCTGTCTTTCACTTGAAAATTTTCCATTAAAATTTACCATAAACGATATAAACTAGTTATTATCCGATAGACAATATAGTCTACTGGGGATTAACGGAGAGACATGCATCAAATTATTGGTTTTTATTATTCAAATATCATTGTACATAATTTCAAAGTTGAACTATTACTTTATTTTTTTTCTCATTGATTTTATTATAATTACAAATGAAACAATTTTATTGTGAATTTACAGAATATGTTTAGTCTAACCATATTTTTTCATGGCTAAATATGAGTTAATTTATTTTTCACGATTTTTTAAACATTGGTCCAAAACCACTAAGGTCAGGTGGGGGAAGAGAAACGCAGGGATAAGAGGGCTCTACAGACCATAATCACTCATAACTCGACGAGTTATGGTCTGTGGTGCCTCTTACCCCTGCCCTGCCCCTGAATTTCTCTTCCCCGCCTGATCTGATAATTACGTTCGTAAAAAATGTGTGCGCCCTCTTAATGTAAACGTCCCAGTTCTCGACGCTGTACTAGTACTCGTAGCCATAAGGCCGGCCACATACATACGGAATTTTTCTGATTCGGAATCCCGAATCGGAAAATCGAACGCAGTCAATCCATACAAAATCTATGAACCACCACACACATTCGCAAGCTTTCCGTTCGGAATTCCGAACGGAATTTTTCCGAATGTGTGTGGCGGTCCATTGATTTTGTATGGATTGATTGCGTTCGGAAAGTCTGATTCGGGATTCCGAACGGAAAAATTCCGAATGTATGTGGCCGGCCTAAAGTAAAGTTGAGTTGATTAAAGAGACAAAAATTGCAAATTTATGAACCACATTAAACCCTAAAATTTTGCTAAAACTGGCTACTCGCTTGGCGCGATGTAGGATCGTTTAGTTCGGCTATTCGACGCATGTGGCGCTGGGGCGCTACATATCTGTACCTAAACCCATAGTACAGTCTACGGCATCTAACTTGGCAAGGATTTGGAGTAGTGGAAGTAAGTTTGCACAACGCTTTATCACCAAAGAGACTTAATGAACCAACGATTTGTGCGCATCTGACAATTGAAGACACTTACCGAACTCTGACACCAGTTCTGAAACAAAAAAATAGTGTGAGTAGGTAGATATTTTAGACGAAATACTGAAAAATAGGCGCTTTTATCCGTAACTTTATTACGTACAGCGTACAGTCAGTAACAATAAAGATATCGATACTGTCCAAGTGCCCATATGACATAGGTATACTAGCTATACACGCTCTTATTGTTTAATTTATTAAAGTCGTGTGTAAATATGTATTTTATAATAATTGTAACAGCCAGGCAGATGTTATGCCCGGGGACCGCAGTCCGCAGAGAGAAAGTTGGAAGTTGTGTTTATGCAACCGATCTCGAAACTTCGTTAGCGCGATGTAGAAAATTTTGACAGTTGATGATGTTTGTGGAAGAAGTTCTACTATTGGACGGTAGGTGGGACTAGGGTCACTACAAATTATTTCTGCATGCTTTATGATATTTCTGCTTAGAACCGTTTCAATAGGAAAAGAGGTATCTGAAATTCTATTCTATACTTAACTTTTTGTTGCCATTTGTCATATTAGTATGGAACACAAGAGGAAGTTACAAAATTAGAGCAAAGTAGGTACTTTAATACACAATTATAAATATTACTTAATCGATCAAAAGGACTTACCTTTCTCCGCTTTCTTCAGTTTATCCTTTTTCTTATCTTTATCCTTGTCATCCGGCTTCTTTTTATCCTTGTCATCCGGCTTCTTTTTGTCCTTGTCGTCCGGCTTTTTGTCGTCGTCAGGTTTCTTGTCGTCGTCGTCAGGCTTCTTGTCGTCGTCGTCGTCGGGCTTCTTGTCGTCATCATCATCGTCATCGTCGTCGTGCTTATGTGGCTTATGTCTCCCTCTCCCGAAGTGGAATGGAAAGCCACACGGCTCCGGTGCTGGTGCTGTACTCACTGTAGAATACATTTTAATTAACAACTATTCAGAGCGTCTAGTGTAATGAAAACGATGATGAATTCTATAACGATTTCGTTTGCGAGCTATCGCAAAATTGTATGGAAACTGTGACAGCGCCGCCAGCGGAACGTTTGTACAACTGCCGTGGTCCACACAATTTTGCGGTAACTCGCAAACGAAATCGTTTTCGTTACACTAGCTAAACGTTGTCGGTTTAGGTAGTTAAATCAATGTAAACAATCTTGACGTGTCTTTTTATTTAAACGTACACTTTATAAATCGAAATCTTTACATTTTACAATTTTGGTATGAAAAAATCATTTACTTTCATGATTGAATTGTATAGTGTAACGATTTTCATTTTTAGACTGTGTATTTCAATAAAAAGACATGTCAAGATTGTTTATATTGTTTTAACTACCTAAACCGACAACGTATAGACGCCCAGTACACGGGTTTACCACAACGCACATAGTAATGATGGGGTAGGCAGAGCACACGAAACGCTACAAGACAAAACCGTGACTATTTCTCAGTTCGAGGCCACTTCTTTTCGAGTTTGTGTTGTGGATATAATAGTGACAGGTTGTTAGCCTGTTGCCTAAAATATACCTTAACGAATTTCCTTAGTCGCCTCTTACGACATCTACGGAAGAAATGGTGAAGTGTTAATCTAAACCCGACACCACACGGGATGATAGTGATAGGTAGATGCAACACTAGTATCGTCGGGAATGACACTAAATGAGAGCTTAGAATTTCAATCTCCAATGCGAAATAGTAGATCCAAGGTTTGGCTCATTTTTGAGCTTATCGCGGCTTAGTGTTTTAGTGTTTATTCCAAATTTGGCCCGATTTATACTTAGGGGGCGTCCATAAATTACGTGAGGTGTTTTAGGGGGGGAGGGGGTCGAGTCAAATCTCACCTAATCTCACTTTGGGGGGAGGGGGTCACGGCAAATATCACGCAATTTTTTTCTTGCTTGAACCGACCAAAAAAACTACTATTTTTGTCCATTTAATCCAGATGCCTAAGGTCTTAAAAACCGAAGTGAGGATGTGGATGGCGCTTTCCATTTGACACTTCATGAGTGTATCCGAACGAAGAAAAATTTGAGTTTTTTTTTAAGTTACGTCATTCATTTTATTTTTTCTTGTTAAAAATATGTTTATAAATATGTTAATAGCACCTCCCCCTTTCTTCCCGTGGGTGTCGTAAGAGTCAACTCTGGGAAAGGGTTAGTGTATTGTGGGCGATGGGCTAGCAACCTGTCACTGCAATATCACGTTAAACCATCTGGTTACCCTGAAAATGCTAAACGTGGTACTGGATTTTTGAATTCATGTGCTCTGCCTACCCCTCTTGGGAATACAGGCGTGATGTATGTATGTATGTATGTATGTAAACATGTTTTTTCTTCTCACAATAACAATCCAACGCGTTTAAGTATTTAGAAAAATCTCACGTGAGATTTAGGGGTGGGGGAGGGGGTTGACTAAAATCTCACGACATCTCACCAGGGGGGGGAGGGAGGGTCAGAAATTAGAAAAAAACACCTCACGTAATTTATGGACGCCCCCTTAGATGGGATGGACTTTAAAAATACAGCAGAATTAACTACATTTTCACGATAGCTTAAGTATATGTATGTACCTAATAGCGTTAAAATATCTATGGTACCTAAGTAGTAAGTAGGTATGGTTTACCTAGTACGTACCTTCATTATCTGCGACGAAGATTATGATCTGCGAATAAGTAAATCAAATTTAAGGCTTTCACGAATGTAATACCTACCTAATTACTATGGAAAATAAAAGTCTGTTTCTTTTGATGAAGTTTTCATAGAAAATGCATCTTTTGAAGTAAGTAGACTCTAATACTAAGTACTTTTATTTAACTAACACTTTTTCTTAGTTTTATTTTCGGACACTTCTGGATTGGATACTCAGTTAAAATCAACGGAATAATCCGCGTCGCCTGAAAACACCTTAAAAACACTAAAAACGGGACTTTTAAAATTTGTTACGAAAAAATTACCACAAGAGAAACAGCCAAGAAAATCACCAGCGAATAACTTTTCATATTTACATCTGACACCACACGGACTGCGTTGAACATAATTTCGCGTGGTTTATATAGAAATATTCGGACACGGCAATTTTCCACGGAATGAGAAACAAAGGACTGTTTTTTAAATTCATAGGTGTGCTTTGCAGCATATGTTTCATTGACGCAAATACATTGGTGAAGTCCATTAGCCCCAGATACTAAGTATTTAATTAAAAGGAAATATGCGAGACAGCTCGAAAACTTGATTAGTTAGGTACTTTAGTACATACTATAATGATTGCCGTATGGTGTCGGGTTTAGATTCACATCTCTCCATTTCATCCATGGATGTCCTAAGAGGCAGCTATTGTTGCAGCAGTAGCTATTGATTACAATTATTGCTGTAGGGTAGGACCTATGAAATAAGTAGGCAAATGAAATAAAAATGAAATTTATTTGAGTACCTAGGTAATCCAGAATATTCTCCATTTTCCAATTAAACCAACGACACAAACAAACATAAATCATAAAACACAAAATCTACACAAATTAGATACACAAGGTGAAAAAAGCTACGCAGGCTACATTGAAGTATTAGGTATTATATCAATGGCAGGCTAGGTATTTTGGTTTTGCGACGGTGGATATATGGCAACTCCTCCAGTCGTGTATCGGATAATAATTTTGGGAAATTCAGTATACTTAGGTAGTTCTCTTGTGTATCGCAATACATTTTTTATTATATTTCTCGTAAATTATTATCATCACCACGTCTTTAAAGTCTACTTTCTTGAAAACCTCTAGTTAAAGCACCTAAGTATCTTGTTAGTAAAAAATATTCAACACAAGTCCTCCTTGTAATATTTAATTATCTAGGTATCGATGAGTCAAAATTTTAATTACGCGTGTCATGCAGTTGTTTGTCTGCTAAGTACCTACTTACTCATTAAATGTTTTGAAAGTTGTTATGCTTGTCTTATTTTGGAGCCTGTCTGCCTGTTTACTAGAGCGACGGAGTTTCCAAAACTTTTGTAAACACGGGAGAACCCATTCCTGTTCAGACTTGCCGAATTGATTTTTCATAACATGATGTCATCCTTTCTATTCCGCAGAATTCTCCGCCGGTTCAATGCATGTATTTAACACGCGGCAGCGGGTGTAAACAAGTCAGTCGCCGGCTCGCCGGCACCGAAACCACGCGTCACTGTTTTGTGCCAAACAATACGTGTTGCGCAAGCTTATCTACCACAAATGCACACAATACCAATGTGTTTATCTCCACCGTGAGTTACATTCGAGCGAATTCAGCTTCCTTGAACTCTACTGGTGCTAATTTGGAGCAGTCCGTGACCACGCCGCATCAATTGGTGCAACGAACAGTCCATTCACTGTGAGTGTCGCGATTTATTGTCAACAATGGTTCGCTACTTCATTTACGCCAAAGATTTTTCGGGGTCGACTCGATTCCAAAAGTTTTACCATGAAAATGGGCTGAGAACTGTGGACCAGTTCAAAGTTGACGTCGAGAAAATTAATGCAGAGCTGGCAAACTCTGGCGATGCTTCCACCGAATCTAAGATAATTTATTTGCACTGGGGACACGAGTGTACTCAGGAGAATGAGGAGACCATTGTTTATAACTACAAAAATATGGTTGGAACTGGTTACGACACACAGCCAAAAACAATTATTGAATGGATTAAAAGAAATGTTAGTGGTAATGATTATAAAATAGAATTGCTGTACATAATAACGGATGGTTTGATTGACGATAGCAGCTTGCAAAGATGCTTCCAACTAAACGAGGATATGAATTACGGTAAAGTTGTTTTTCATGGGTTAAATCATATGTTAAGCGAGATAAACCTTTCCGTTGCTGCATCATTCTTAAAGGGCCAGTGCCAAGTTTATCGTAACTACGAGCTACTGGACGACACCAATATTTCGGAGGAGTACGACTACGACAAAATCAACGCGGAAAACTTCGCTACCGAGAAAGAAAGTTTGAAATCTTACATCAAGTTGAAGTACATCAATAAATTAAGGAATGATGCTCGAGCACTCCAGGAAATAAACAAATTAAAGAAACTACGAGATCGTCTGTTTGCAGAGCTCTCATTGAAATCACAAAGGACGATAAACAATTTGGATACGAAGGATAAAAACGTGTTTATACAAGAGTTCTTGAACACAAATTGGTATAAAAATATCAACGCTCCGGAGTATGATACCAAACTGGATTTTGAGAAATGTATTTCAACGTTAATTAATTACATTGTAACGGACAGCAAGTCCTATTCCTTCGACGCATTGAAATTCGAAACGACGTATAACAACCCTATTGAAGAGGAACCCGTCGTAGACGTGAACTTCCCCCCCGAACAAGAAATTGAATTTCCCGATATTATTCTTTACGAAGATAAAGGAATTCCAGTTGTCTTGTTAACAGAATTTAGCTTGCTCGATAAAATAATTTTCCACAAATCTGAAATATCGGACGAAGTGTCCCCAGCTAGTTTCAATAAGTTCAAATCGACGATGGACTGTCCATTGTTTTTGATGAATGATTCTGATGTTAGCGAGTCCATCGGCTACTTTTATACTCTGATTGCTTACAAGCAACTTTTGCAAAATACTGAAAAAATGGAGCCGCGAACACGGCGGCCGTACCACGGCGGTCTCGTGCTGATAGACACCGATGAGTTTGATAAATACAATGACTACATTTTGTCAGCGACTTATTTTAATTCCAGAAAAGTCAATTATAATATTGGTTTGTTTTACTTCGTGTTGTATAAACATGCCGAGAGTAAAGAGTGGATGGACAAAAACGTGCTTGAGCAGTTTAAAAAATACGTGATGCGACGAATTAGTATGGCGAAGAGTAAAATAGCTCTCTCTTCGTTACCACTAGACCCCAAAATAACCACGTCGCTGCTGACTGCGCTGTGGTACTGCGTTGAACTATCTTCCTCCATATTCAAAAACGACCCTCAAAATTTCATGCACGAACGTATGAGGATGTACTATGGCGTAGCGTATTGTATGATCGAAATATTAAAATATTTCGACTACGATTTAAATCTAGAGGCAATTGAAAAACGTAGAGATATAATTAGACATGTCATGATTTTGAAGAAAATTCAATCGGACCAAGAAAAGATTTATTTCCTGCTGGAAAAAATATTTAAAACTGTTAACGGTTTCTTGGTCAGTGACATTAAACATCCGCGAAATATAAGTAAGCTCAACTACCTGAAATTGGATCACAAAGGTATGTTACATGACGAAGTTCGTGACGAAGAAGTGCATTTGAACGACTATGTGCACTTAATGTACTACGAAGACGACCATTGCACTTTTGAAAACGGCAATAGCAACATTAAACTGTCCGATAAAACCTTGCGACCATTTTTCACGATTAATCCGAACACTTCCTTTTACTCGGAACTAGTCAAAATTACCAAAAAAGTAATAATCATCAACGACGGAAATAAAGATAGAATAAAAATAGGTTACCAGCCGATGGATTCATTAGAGTTTGATAAACTTTTGTCGTTCTATAACCTATTTATTAATTGCGTAAAGGACACCGAGAAATATCCGACCTTAGACGAGTATGTCGAGTATATTTCGAAGAAAAAGAAGTACCATGGCAATTTGGTGACGATTTTTCCGTCTAATGTTTATCGTCATGCCACACGTGTACATGCGGAGTACGAGGATGTCATGTCAAAACTCGATGTCAATCAATTTATTAAGGTGGGCAAAACTTATATCAAAAGGGTAGAACGAGTTAAAGCTGAAGGCGTACTGAAATTCAATGACGAGAAAGAAATAAACGTATTTATTACAAATGAAGAGTTGAAGGTTAATTTAATAAAACGGGCTGGAACTGCTATCAAAGACGATTTAGATATAAAACGAAACAAAGTTTAATGAATGATCTTAATTAGGTTTAAGTTTTGACTGAGTATTGCATTTATGTAAGTAGATTAGCACAGTTAAAAAATGGTATTTTTAAAGTTACTTAATGGAATCGTTTAGATAGTATTTAGATCACAATGTGCATACCTAATCTAGTCTAGATATAACTCTACATACATTTAGTCTGATGTACCTATGAATCTGGTAAAAAAATGCTTGTATGTTGAGAAATAAAACTTTTAAAAAGACAGTCTTTTTTATTTATTCAGTAAATTATATTGAAGAAATATTATCTATGTAAGTAGGTATATTGATCAGATCGGCGCTATTCTATTGTTCTATGAAACCCTCAAGCGTGAACGACGAGAGTGATGAATGTGAGTAAAGCGAGAGAAGTAGGTATGCCAGAATAGCAGCGAATAGCGCCCTGTTACCTGAGTTGTCTCATCCTATCCCGCAGGCGTGAAGTTTATGTATGTGTCAATAAATTTTCACTGAAAAATTATTTACTCCACTTTCCTTAATACCTATTTCCATCGTTGTATAGTATAGTATAGAGCCTGTATAGTATAGGCTGTCGTACAAGGTCGTGTGTACTGTACAGGCTCTATCGGTTTAGCATGACAAGATGTGCGCCGAGTCGCGCGTGAAATAGACTATAGCTGCATACACATACATACATATTCTCACGCCTGTATTCCCAAGAGGAGTAGGCAGAGCACATGATTTCAAAAATCCAGTGCCACGTTTAGCAATTTCAGGGTAACCAGATGTTTAAACGTGATATTCTAGTAACAGGTTGCTAGCCCATCGCCCACGATACACTAAACCTTTCCCAGAGTCGCGTCTTACGACACCCGCGGGAAGAAAGGGGGAGGTGCTATTCTAACCCGGCACCACACTGGTCTTTACTTTATGAGACGTCACAAAATAAAAGGTAGCCCATGCACTCGCGCGTGTTGCTGTCCTAAGCTATACTCTGTTTAGATAGTAATACGAGCTATAAGGAGGCGTCCATAAATTACGTGAGGTGATTAAGGGGGGGAGGGGGTCGAGTCAAATCTCATCTAATCTCACGTTGGAGGGAGAGTGAGTTTCAAAAAAATTGTAGGTACATAGTTAAGGGCTTTAATAAAAACAAAAGTTAATTGATTCTTTTGTGTAACGACAATTACCCATACATTTTGTATAGGTAATTTTCGTTACACAAAAGACGCGATCGTGATTTTGTTTTTATTAACCCTGGCGCAGCGCAGACGACAGAGTTTTGTGCGAGCAGCAATAAATTCTCGCCATTCACGCTGACATTTTCTACGAAACTCTGAATGGAAATTCCTAGAAGCTGTCACCGCGCCATTCAGACAATTTATTGCTGCGCGCACAAAACACTGTCGTCTGCGCTGCGCCCGCTTAATTTATGTACTTACAATTTTTTTGAAACTCACTCGGGAGCAATTTTTTTTCTTGTTTAAAGCATAAAAAAAACTACTACTTTGGTCCATTTAATAAGGTCTTAAAAACCGACACGGGGATGGCGTTTTATATTTGACACTACGTGAATGTATCCGAACAAAGAAAAAAATTCTTTTTTTGAGGTTACGTCATTTACTTTTTCTTTCTTTTTACAGTAACAATCCAACGAGTTTACGTAAGTAACCCACATTTTGAAAAATGTCACGTGAGATTGGGGGGTGGGGGAGGGGGTTGAATAAAATCTCACGACATATCGCCAAGGGGGGAGGGAGGGTCAGAAATTTGGAAAAAACACCTCACGTAATTTATGGACGCCCCTAATACGCAACATACCCTTTGTACCATAAATCATGAGTAGACAATGACCATACTCGCTATAGCGACGGGTAGGCATCTAAGTTAATCTAGGTAGGTACTCGGGTAACACTGGTAACAGCAAACTTGGTATATTTCGCCTATCGTTTGGTACCTAACTATTATACTCTGTTTATTTTGGGTTGAGAATTTTAACTGTCAAATCCTTACACATTTTTGAGTAATCTCAAGATATCGGCGCAAATTATGATGATGTTTGAATTAAGAACATTATAACAAACAATGTTAACTGTATTTGCATAAATCATTTCCAGTTTTACTAATGAATTCCAGAGATAATTTCAAATTGTGTCCGTTGAAATTCTCAACCCAAAAAAAACGGAGTATAACTCGGAATAAGCACTACCCTGAACGTTTCCAACTTACCTATATCGTAATTATTATTATAACAAGATTGGTATAATACACATGCGAAGCACGAGATATTTCCCGTGTGGTGTCGGGATTAGAATAACACATCTCCATTTCTTCCGAGGGTGTCGTGGATTAGATAGCAAGATCGTGTTCGCGGTTGACATTGACACAAACAGTACGTCTAGCGTCTAGTGTGTTCAAAACGATCACGAATTGACGCGGAATTGTTGAGACGTGTCGACCGCGGCAGTTTTGCAAACGTTCCGCTGGTGGCGCTGTCAGTTTCCATACAATTTTGCGATAACTGGCAAACGAAATCATTATCGACTGCATGATCATTTTGAACACACTAGACGTACTGAGCTTCTAGTGTGTTCAAATCGATGGTGCAGTCGTTAACGAATTCGTTTGCGAGTTATAGCGGAATTGTATGGAGACGTGTCGATCGTGGCAGTTGTGCAAACGTTCCGCTGGCGGCGCTGTCTCGGTTTCCATACAATTTTGCGATAACTCGCAAACGAATTCGTTAAAAACTGCACCATCGATTTGAATACATTAGACCAAGGCTGCTCAACCTTTTGAAGAGTCGGACCAAACGGTAGATTCCGTCGTTAACAAAGGGCCACTTACATTTTACTATAACTAACGCTAGGTCAGTTATTGCTGGAAATTCATCCAAGCCATACTTGCGCGGGCCACTTAAAATTCTTCCGCGGGCCACACTATGACCCGCGGGGCTAGGGTTGAGCAGCTAGTGACTAGACGCTCAGCACGGACAAACGACCGTCAGCGGCGGCAGCGCTATAGGGTCATTTCGCCGGTTCGCGTCCATCCCCCAGTTCGCGT
>BHDV01012540.1:0-12253 GCA_005406045.1 Adoxophyes honmai
GGGAATACAGGCGTGAGAATATGTATGTATGTATGTATACATACGTACTACCAGAAGTATTCCTATGAGATGTACAAAGAATGACTTTAATTCATGAGCCACCATAGAATCTTTAAAAGGAAAAATGATTACAACTATCCTTGTTAATTAATGCGATGAAACTACAATATTTACTGTAAAATGGTTCCAAGGTGGCTTGTGAATTTTAATAAAATAACTACATAAGTAACTATTAGACAGCATACAACGCCCATATTGCAGCAGAAGTGAGATTTAATGCGCGCTTCATGAGGCAGTTAAATTTTACATTTATTCATATTGACAGCAAAGTTTCGTAGAGCTTCTACGACATGTCGTAGATGCATAACGGGTGTAGCGTAGCATACTGACTTTGGTACTAGAATACCTATTCTTCTGTTGTATGTGTACTTATGTGTATTTTAACTGTATAGTTTAGGCTATCTCTTACTTCTTTTTGGCACGGTCTATCGACAGCCAAGACGTCTATTGATAGAAGAGTATCTTGCACGCCCCCCGCCACCTAAACAAATTGAAAAGGCAATTCTACATATAATTTGATTTATAAACTTTCACTAGACAATTTTGCCAAATTCTCAATTCATCGAAATAATTCAAACACGGTAAGCTAGTGAAATATTACTTATTCGTAACAGCTAAGTACTAATTGTAAGTTTTGTGTCACATAAAAATGAAATAGAAACAGGCCAAGTGATTGATTTGACAAATTATTTTCGATGAACCGAGTGTTGCTTACTTTCAGCGTGGACTTGTGCGAGCAGTCGGCAAATATGAAGAGCAGAGTGGAGCAGTAAGCCGTGTCGACGAAGAGGCCCATCTCCTTGAAGCTAAATCCGAAGCCGTGGTCCACGATCTCTGACAGCGCGCCGTAAACCGCTATTGTTATGTTGAAGAACCTTTTCCAAAGGAACAAAAGGCGTTACAGGTGTAGGTACCACAAATATAAGTTACATCGGCAATCTACGGCCGCGCCGACGAGCAGAATCGAATGTATGACCAATTCAATACCTTATAACTCTAAGCACAAGGTAAAATAACAGATGAAATCTTTCTTTCTCACTCATCTCGCCAGGGAAAATGGCGGGCGCCGGAGTTGCCGGCGAAGCGCAATATATTAGCAATGACCGTTTAAAAAAATCCCCCGCAATGACACTGTATTATGATTTTCCAAAAACGTATCTATTCAAATAATGCGTTCTGCGCACATACATTGATGTGACTTATATTTCTGGTATTGTCCTATGGTCTGACAAGTTCGTGTCGACCCTCCCTGTCGCCGAAAATGAGGGCCTGTTGTAAATATTAGTACACTAATTAACTATAAATTAAATATTATGTGAGTATCTACTTTTAATTGGTAAGGTGTTAAGTGCAACATTATTCTCTCAGAACCATCTTGTTGTTCTACATAAACAGGTAAAACTTGTGGCTTATAGTAGGTATTTCGTTAGGGGAAAACCGTTCAAGAAGTTCTATACTTACGCTATCAATCAATCATCAATAGCTACAGACGTTTATGTAGATGTATAGTATGTCAGTAATGAATTGAGGTAATTTCCCAGAGCTTATGGGAAAAACCTTTTTATAATCATTCCTACTCGACACACTTTAAAAAACTCCGCACAATTTCACGCAGACTTCGGGGCATGGGAAGCAGTATTTAGATAGTTCATTGACTACTAAGTATCATTCGGAATCATTGTTTTAAAATTGATTATTATCGTACAGTATTCAAAAGAAAATAAGTCACATCGGCTGTTACCGTCTGCGCCGAGAAGAGCAGAAGATATCCGAGAGTAGCCGAACGAGTAATTTATCTATATTGAACTTTATTTACAAACACTCTGGGCACAATTTTGCTTGAAATGCACACACTTTAGTTCGGCTACTCGACGCATTTGGCGCTGGGGTGCTAGACATCTGTCATGAGTCATCTGTCTGAGACTTCAATCAATAACCAATCACAACGCAAGTGTTCAGCGCGCGAAAAAATCTCTTTTATCCTTGGTAGATCGAAGTTTCCCGCTACACAAAACTGGTTAATTACGTAGGTACATCGTGAAGCATTCTTTGTTTGGTAATACTGTACGGCATTTAATATAACTGCGAGGGTTTATAAACTGATGACGCCGTATGTAAAGGGCGGACTTATAGAATATACCTGCGACATAAGTAAATATTAACATTAAAGAGAATCAAGGATAGGTTTGTAAATAAAGAAAAACTTACATAAACAAGCAGTAGGTAGAATAAGTACGAGCGTACGCATTTCCAAGGGACTGCAGCAACTCCGACAGGTTCAACCACAAGAAGCGGTATCGCGAAATTAACTTCGCCGAACATTCCAGACGCACGTCCTAGTAAAAATAACACCATTACAGGCCCGTATTCATAAAACGGGAACATAAAACACAATTTAATTTACAACACGCACCCTACGGAAACATTCGGAGAGGCTTTGCGAGGCTATTTTGATGCCCTTGCAATTTATGTACCAGAGCGCGCAATTCATGTTGATCATTGTGATTATGTGGTAGTAGGCTGTGGTGTGGCGGAGGAGGAAGCCGTCCATCAGTGCGCACAGGCTCAGGAGGAAGCCGATGGCCAGCAGCAGGCAGCCCACGCTTATGATAACGATCTGCGTCTTCAGATTACCAAAGTGCAAATTTTCGCCAGTCACGCGGTAGTATCTGACCTAAAAGAAATGAATGAAGTTTTTTGAGTACCTAAGTATTTCTGTCGGCTTGGCACGGCAAAGCGCAAGGAGAGAAACGCGCGAGATAGCTATACCTAGCTGTTACTGTCTAGTTAAATACATACGCCTGTATTCCCTAATGGGGTAGGGAGAGCAATGTTAAATATTCACATTTTGTTAGGTTTAAATATAGATGAAAGAAGTAAATAGAATAGTGACAGGTTGCAACCCTCCTGCCTAAAACATACCTCAGCTTATTTCCTAAGTCGCTTCTTACGATATCCTCGGAAGAAATGGAATGGATATCTAATTAAATATGTCGGGAGAATTACAGATAGGAATATCTCGTGCGTGTTACCATGCCAAGCCTACTGAGGTGCTGACAAATAAATCCCTAGAGATGTAGGCAGTGGAGAATTAAAAACAAGTACCAAATTGTGACCTACTAAGGTACGACTTCATTATTCAGTGTTAGCATTTTAAGTTCAAAAATTGCTGGACACTTGCTTGACGTTGCGTTGAAATAACTCATCTTATTTATGTTAATTGTTCTTACTTGGAACTTCCCCCAGCTGGTTTTATAAATGGCGACCTGATGGGCCACGCCCCACCCCACGAAGGGTATCCAGAAGTGAGGCACGAGGAACACCACGAAGAGAATAGCGTAGATGTAGTCGTCGAACTTCTTCGTGGAGCGGAGGATCACGATGCGCTCGTAACCCACCGCCAGGACGACCACCGTCGCTACTATGTAGAAGGATATGGCGTACATCGTGGCTCTGGACTTCCAGCTGAACGTGATTGTACCTATTGACCGAAACATGAAGCGTAAGAATAGGGTAGATGACTAGAAAAAACTATTAAGCCTAGAAGTTTCGTGTAACGTTACGTTTGAATAAAAATTGTACCGATTTTTACTCAAACGTGACGTCACGAGCCCCCACTCAGGAAGTTTGATGATCTGTACCTTTGTCGATGTTTAATTATTTGATAAAATAAAAAATATGTGTCTATTTTTTTTCCATAATCTAACTTACGGACTAAATTAGAATGATATATTTTAACCCTGTCATCATCCCTATTCAATAAGCTCAAAATCTTTACCGTCTGTTTTATACTTAGTAGTATTCGTACCGTCAAAGTCGTATACAAAATCTATCCAGTTTTCCAAAAGTTACCTGGCCGCGACCTGGTGATGGGCATGACGGCCAGCGCGCGGA
Source organism: Adoxophyes honmai (assembly GCA_005406045.1). Lineage (NCBI taxonomy): Eukaryota > Metazoa > Arthropoda > Insecta > Lepidoptera > Tortricidae > Adoxophyes > Adoxophyes honmai. Next base: position 3,955 of record BHDV01012540.1, read on the forward strand.
ACAGCACCAGCAGCAGCTTGTGGTCGCGGTAGAACTGGTCGTGCGTCTCGCACGTGTCGCCGTCTTGCGAGGAGAGCATGTCTCTCTGCTCTTGCTCCTGTTTTATTCAACGTTAGGTATAAAAGTAAAGAGTTGCGAGTACAATCATCTAAGGCTAAGGCATCGATCCAGTAAGTTAGAAGTAGTGTTTTCCAGTTATGGATCAGTATCTACGAATGTAGTGTAGTTCCCTGAACGGAATAAGTATTTCACAACGGAAAAAACCGGCCAAGTGCGAGTCGGACTAGCGCACGAAGGGTTCCGTACCAAAAAAAGCAAACAAAAATTCTTTTTTTCTATGGGAGCTCCCCTTAATTATTAATATTATTTTGATTTTAGTATTTGTTGTTATAGCGGCAATAGAAATACATCATCTCTGTAAATTTCAATTGCCTAGCTCTAACCGTCCCTGAGATACAGCCTGGTGACAGACGGACAGACAGACAGACAGAGTCATCTTAATCTATTTTGATAGCAGAATGCACGCAATTAAAACTGAATGACTATACCTATTCTCAAACTCATTCATAAGATAGGTACTGGTGCACTGTCGTGCTATTTTATTTTACAAGTCCGAAGGGCGTCGCAACCCCGCCTTTATTTATGGTAACAACATTATCAATAATACAATCAATGTAAAATGGCACATCTACCGCAAACGTAATTAGCAGATTCGTGAAGCGTAACAAATTAACTTACGTAATCCTGTTGCGTCTTCTGGTAAACAGATTTGGCGTTGTGAACTTGCCTCATGTCATCCCTGTACAGCGTAATGTTCAGGCCATCGTCAAAATAATGGTCGGGAATCATTGTCCGTGCTCGCTCTGCCGTTACACCGATGACTGAGACAAACTTTAGGCATCCATTCCGCCGTGAAATTTAATATGAAAACGATCGTTATCGAAGTAGCAAACAAGAAGTGTAAATTTAATTAAATTTTAAAGGGAACGGCCTTCGTGCGGCGCATTTTAAAGCCTCTAATGGCTATTTTGACTGACTACGGTGATGACTAAGGTGGATTGTTAACCTTGGTAGTACCTGCCTATTCGAAGGTTGCTCTGAAATCGGCATTTAATCGTCTAACAGAGAAAAAGCTAAGGTGGATAAAGTCAAATGTAGAAGTAATATAGGCGACATAATGGACTATCGTATACAGGGTAGCTTGAAATTGACCGTAAATATATTAACCACTGGTCGGGTATACGCGTCTGAAAACCCTGTAATTTCACTATTGACCTCGTGGGAACAAATGTTTCATCGCTTTTCAGGTCATTGCGCCCTGTGTTTTACCTACCTTACGTCCCGTAAGCATGTCCCTTTAATTGACGCGTACATACCTGCAGTCGTTCGACATTGCGACGCTACGCGGTTGACTAAGAGCCAGTACAAAAGACTGGGCAAGTGTTAGATTTTCGTATTTTTTTCTACATGAAAATTCCGGGAAAAAAATTAACAGGGGTTTTCAGACACGTATACCCGACAACTAGTTAAAATGTTTGCGGTCAATTTCCGGCCAACTTACAGAAGGGACGGAAGAACTTAAGAAACAATTAAGAGAACGTCAAAAAAATATTGAATCTAGAAGAGCATCTACCTAATGCTAAACGTATACTCACCATATTGTATTTCGCAGGTCTTAGCCCACATGGCTACGTTTACACGTTTATCAAGGCGACATAACAATTGAAACTTAGTTGCCGGACTAGGCGTGAATTTGAAACTTGCGTGAGACTTTGAATGCGTTCAAGTAACACGAAAAGATAAAATAAATCTTAAATGTTCTTGTTTAACAAGAAGTAATTTAGAAAACTAGCCCTAATAGAATCGTGGGTGCGCGGAATCTATAGAAAGACTTGTTAAATCTTAGCTCTACGCGAAATCACACCATTGTCTTGTGAGTGTGTGTGTATGTTTGTTAGCTCTTCACGCTTAAACGGCGGGACCAATTTTAATGAAATCGGCATAACAGGACGCCGACAATCTGGATCAATGCATGGGCTACTTTTTATCCAATAAATTACTTAGATCCCGTGAGATCGCGATAAAATAACTCTACACAGACGGAGTTGCGGGCAAGCACTAGTAAATAACTAAAGTAAGTATTATACCTCCAAAACAAATTCTCTTCCGCCACTAAGATAAGAGTGAGTTTCAAAAAAATTGTACATAAATTAAGGGTTAATAAAAACAAAATCACGATCGCGTATTTTGTGTAACGAAAATTACCTATACAAAATGTATGGGTAATTGTCGTTACACAAAAGAATCAATTAACTTTTGTTTTTATTAAAGCCCTCAACTATGTTTAATTTTTTTGAAACTCACTCATAAACAGTAAAATGTTATCTCCAACTTCATTGTCAAGGTCACTGCCATTCCTGGCTCGCGCGGACAAAAGTATCTAAACTTCAGGTTAGAATGATAGTTGAATTCATTACCAATTTAGCTCTCGAGTTGGCCTCCTCGGCCTAAGTAATCATTACGCGTCCGAGGACAAAGACAATCTTCGCGAACCAATTGTTTGACATGTAAATGAAACGAAAATGGAATACCTCAGGCATACTAATTCTAAGTTTTCGGGCAATAACAACACTCGGCTAACATTTCCTGTAAGTACCGTGTAATACAAAAATATCACAGATTTATTTCGACATTTGTAGGTACAACATGTTAAATAATAGCATAGGTATAACATTTTTGATTCCAATTGATTATTTCCGAAATAAAAATGTGTTTAACAAAAGTAAAGATTAAGACTATGTAATTAATATAAGCGCCCTCTGTTGGCTGTTTGCGGAACCATCACAAACATAAGAAAGCCACAGGGCGGTTTGTGTAGGAAACAAGCTTAGTGATTTGGGTATACAGAGACACTTTCCTTGTTACAATACCCAAAAGAAATAATGTTACACACAAATTAGGCGAATTACTTTTAAGAGTTATGTTTATTTGTTGATTTTCGAATTCACGTGCTCTGCCTACCCCGCTTGGGAATACAGGCGTGAGTATATGTATGTATGTATGTGTATAGGATAACGTGTTACAAAAATACTAGTATACATACGTAAAGCAGAAAGGGGGTTTAAGTCAATATTTGACAAAAAAGAAAGAAAAGAGTCTTATTGAGTTTGCAAACCTTTTTGAATAGAAAATTAAAAATCCGTCAAAAAATACACTCTGTGAAATAATACAATATTTTTCGCTTTAATAATTTACATTTTTTACCCGGATTTTTGTAACACATTGTATAAATACGTATTTTATTTGCAACGTAAAACAGAAACCATTAATCCAGTTGCATAGCACACTGGAATTAAAAAAGGCATGGATTTAACATTACATTGAATCTGAAAGAGCTTTCAGAGTACATACTTCATAATTACTTCTGTATCGAATCTTAAAAATTAAAACAACCAGCTAGTCTAAGCAGCTTAGCAGCTTATAGCTTCCACAGAAGCAAAAGAACAGTGAACTTAATTTAACAATAACGTATATATTTTCATCAAAACTTTAGTGTAAGTCTAAGATTTTAGCTTAGCGAGCTGCGCCATAATGTCTTTATCAGTCGACGTCGTGGATTCGCCGAGTCTGTTGCCAGCCACTGACGGGGCGTGCGCCATCTGGAAATTTAAAAAGTAATATAAATACTGGCTGGGTAGAATAAACAGTATAAAGACATTTTAGTTAAATACTGACTGACCAAAAACTATGAGTAAAAACCAGACAAAAAGGGACCTGACATTTATCACCTACGGTGAGGATAGGATAGGGTTGAAAGTAAATTAGTTTATTTGGTTTGTTAGATAGATCACGGGAAAAAAAGGAGCATTTATTTTTGGTTAATTAAAGTATTAAAATTCGACAAGGGCACAGGAACAAAAGAACAAAACAAAAGAAAGTGGCATTTTATTTAATAATATACCTAAGTAATTGACGGACTAAATTAAATTTATCGGTTATTTATAGACGTCATGACTATTGCTGCCCTAGTCAAGCATTTTACGTTAAAACTGTGAAGTTAGCAAAGAAAGTGGCGCCCTCGTTTAATCTCTACACTTTTTGGTGTCTGTAGAACGGGATGAAAATATAAATAAAGGAGTCATGTACAAAACCAATGGAAAGGGTGAAGGGTTGGATGAGAATTTAATTATTATTGGTCAACTGTAGTAAAACCGCATGCACACGTCACACAGGTTAGGGCAAATAATGTCCCACTCGCAAAACGTCGCACCACTAAAATGACGTCCTTTTCGGAAATGGATTTGTGCAAAATACCCCAATTCCATTACGTCTAGCGTTGCCAGGCGTCCGGATAAAGCCGGACATAGGTAGGCTTTTTCATTGCGTTTCCGGCCAAAATAAACGGTGTCCGGCTTGTCCGGCTTTTGTTAGGCTTTTTACATTTCGCACACGAGCGAGCGTCGAGCGTGGTGCCCGAGCGCCGAGCGTGGCCGAGCGTAAGCGAGTCAGTCAGAAAGCGAGTAAGTCAGTCGTTCGCTCACGCAAGCCGAAAACTTAATTTTCGTGGCAACAATTAGCAATTTTTTAGGTTTAAAGTTAGATAAAAGTGACACGGACAATTTAACAATAATATTATAAGAATAATAGGGTGTCCGGCTTTTCTACCCAAATGTCCGGCCAAACTGGCTAGTCTGTCCGGCTAGATTAGGTTTGGCGACCTGGCAACCCTAATTACGTCCCATTCTCTAAGCGTCCCTTTTTCAAAACGTCCCATTGTTTTCGCAAAATGTTCACAAAATGTCCCGTTCGCAAAACTTCCCTTTCGCAAAATGTCCCGCCCGTCTCATTTTTGGTACAAGCTTTTATGTCCGACTGTAACTCATTGAGACGAATCAAATGAGCCCAAACATTGCGGCATTGCATTGCATTGACATTTTGCGGAAGGGACGTAATTTATGAGACGAGACATTTCGAGAACGGGACATTTTGCAGAGAGGTCGTTTTGAGAATGGGATATTTATAAAAGGGACCTTTTGCGAAAGAGACCACGGGACACACATGGATCGAAATGCCGCTACGGTTATAATTCCAAGTGTCAAAACGTCCAGTATCTAATTATTTTACTAATAGGTTTTTAAATAGTAATAACCTTGAAACAGTCATCCACAAAAATCCTCTTCGATTAACGAAACGAAATATAAGACCTTTACTTTCTACAAAGAAGTTGAGCAAGCGTACCGAGTAGCCAAAACATGAAAACCTGAATGAGTAAAAACCAGTTTTAATATTTGATAATGATAAGATAATTCAGCATATTATGCAACTGACAACCCAGCTAGCACGGCACAACATAGGCGTCGCGTCACACGTGAGGCAGACTGCCAATCATATTCTGATCCTTAGGGAGGTGACAGGTGTAGGTTATATAGCGCTTTGCCGTGCCAGACGTAAGGCCAGCTGCAGAAAAAACTAACGCCCCCTTAAAGAAACATTGTATGACAGGGAAGTTACTTTTCTCTGCTGATTTGTATAAAGACTAAAAGTGGAATAACATAGACTTTAAAACTGTCAAACTTTTACCGTTAGTCAGAGATATTCCCAGTAGAAATAAACTATAGTAGGATGTCGCATGATAAGTTAGATCACTCGGCAAAAGTAGAAGGGGTATGCACAGTAATAAATTTTTAGGTCTATTCGGTATCCGAGGAGCGAGGGGGTGGATGGCGACACGTTATTGGTAGATCAGTCGCATTTCACCTCTCCATGTTGCCCCCGATGCGCCTATTACCCCCACTAGTTACACCGAGCAATCTTGAAGCATCTTGCGATGTATAATGATTACACATATGTAATTACGTACCTTTCCACTGATCTCGATGCCAATCTCATCGAGCACCTTGTTGACAATGCCCTCAGTCTCCTCCTCGTCACCTGATTCATCCATAATGTCATCAAGCGTATCTGAAACTGAATAAATAATCCGCTTAATATTGCTTCAAGAAAAACTGTCCTGTGTATACAGCTGTGGTGTTATCCTCTAATATGATAAAACGCGCGCAGCATCGCTGTGTGAAAATTAGCTGTCATTTGTTCCCGAACTTTTTTTTTATCAAAGACCCCTTTCAAAATTTTATCAGGTTCGGTGAACTCCCTGCTGCTACATTGGTATGAAATTCACAAAGACATACATTTTTACCACCACCAGTGCGGATCAAGTCTACCATGGACCCCCTGGGGGTCCACCTAGACCACTTTGGGAACTATACCATGCTGTGCTCGTTGATAAGTTTAGTATTTCATTAGAGCATAACAACACTGATACAAGAAAGAAAGTTACCAAAGTCGGTACTAGGTACTTACTCATTTCATCAGTCATATCGAGTTTAGCGTTTGCTTGTTTGAATGCCTCCATGTCCTTGGCAATTTGGTGTGGGTTCATGACCTTGTTCATGTTGCCCATGGTCTTTGCTGTAGTGCCCATGGCACCAGCTATGGCTATGTTAGCTCCCATGGCTTTGTTGGACAACTGCACACTGGAAATCTAGAAAAAATAGACATTTATGGGTTTTCAAATTCATGTTAATGATACTAAAATGTACAGTTGATCAAAAATTGTGTTGTTACATACATACATACACACGTCACACTTGTATTCCCAAATAGGGTAGGCAGAGCACATAAAACGCTACATATACAAAACCATGACTTTGTCACATCTCATAGCCACTTTTTGCATATTTTTTTAGGTATTCAGTCGGCAGGTATAATAGTGAGAAGATTGCAAGCCTATCGCCTAGAATATACCTACCTCTCAGTTACCTCCAACAATATCCATGGAAAACATGGTTTTGTTCATGGCTAAAAATCAAGCACAAAGTTAAATTTTTCACACTAGTGCCTTTGCTTTCGAATTTTTCATTTTGTCCTTGCCACCAACCGAAAAAAGTATTCAGCTGTTAAATATCTGCAGGAGGTTAGCGGGAAGGTTTACTAAGTTTCTACATTTGTTCATAAAAGTATGTTTGATACACATGTGATAACATTATTTGCACTTGTTTTGCATCTAATGACTTGACCGTAGATGCACTAGTTTGCTGATTTTCCACATTTTCATCAAAATATCTGATTCCTTTTTGCTATTGCATTGCAGATTCAGATTCTTTTACATAAAACAGCATTATGGTTAAAAGCAGCAGTTATCTTCTAGATCATATCAAATAATAATTAGCACATAGGTGGGAAGTGTTTACCTTGCTGTTAGCAGCGTAAATCCTTGTTTTCTGCTTCCTTAATTGTACCAATTGCTTTGCTAGTATCTTACAACCTTCATTGTTGCCTTGGCTTGCCATCTTTTTTATTTCCATTTCCTGAAAAAAAAAAACATATTAAAAAGACAGGAATCTTTAACTTTATTAACATTATGAATCAGTATCTGTGGCATAGCAAACAAGTGTCAGATATTTTAAATCACGTTACTGACGACTATGATGACTCACCAGAGTATATCTTCAATAAGTAGTCAAACTTACAACTGGGAAAATCGAACTGATAAATGATTCAAGGTCATAATGTATCTATCATGATATTACATTTAACCTATGACACTGAACATGGTTATTATGACAAATTAGCGAGGTACAAGAGATCTATTTCACAATTCACATTAGATTGGAATTAATGTGGTGAGTCCAGGAAGATTAAAAACTTTAGAATTGTGACAAATATCTTCATTGTAACCACAATATCATTAAGTTATGTCAAGACATGTTAAAGATGCGCCTTTGCTTGTATGTAGCTGTGAGGTGAAATTGGAATGGGTGATGAAACGATGGATACAATGGAGTTGAAAGTTTAAACAAGTACAACTAACCAATTTCTTTTCTTCTCTCTCCAGTTGCGCCTTGTCTCTATCCAGCTCTCGTCCTGCTTTCCGCAGTTCACGATCATTTTGTCTTTGCTGTTCTGTAATTAAACAGATTAAAGAGTGACTCAGTTGCTCAAACATAATAAACATTGAACCTACTTGAACCAATTTTGCTAAAAAAAATAAGGTAAACTTACCCTTCACCGTCGGCGCTTTTTTAAAGAAATTCATGATTCTTATAATTTAACTGTGTCACTTACTTTAAAGGGCATAAAGTTTGTATATATTAAAGCAAAACTTTTGTAACTGAATTCATCAAGGATGTGAAGGATGACTAATTTATAGCGATATCAGTGTTGCCAGAGGCAATTTGGAATTTTCAGTAGAAAATGATAAAATTTAGCAGTAGATTGGAAAAAAAATCAGTAGATTAAG